>JAJPUD010016078.1:0-35277 GCA_023553655.1 Myrmecobius fasciatus | reverse complement strand
AAAAAAAAAAAAAAAAAAAAAAAAAAAAGGGAAAGAGGAAGTTATAGCTCCTTCCTGATTCGATTGATGAGAGTAAACAGAAAAGAGAATCAACCTCAGTTTTGCCAGTTTTAAAAATACAGCCTTTTTGGCTGTTTAGTCAACCAAAGCAGGCACTCCCATCCAGATGATAGGGAACAAAAGTGTACCTACATTTGAAGCAACCTGGGCATAGATGATATGGGAATGCTCCAAAGGCCCATTACGAATATTTAATCTGACAATCAATAAAGAGCCAGTGGAGTTGGATTTCTTTGTGTTTTTTGTTTGTGAGTAAGAAAGTAATATAGTCATACCTGTGCTTACTAGAATTGCCAAATACACTTCCCCCTTTATAGTCTAAAACCAGGTTCATAAAATCTTTAGAATTTAGGGGAGTATGGCAGAGTTTAGGCTTCCTTTTGAGAACCTTCTTGACATGCCATTTGAAAACCCAGACTTACCTCTTTGCTACCATGAGATTCTACCAATCAAAATACCCAAGGAGGTTATTGAGAAAAAAAGATTCCAAATAGACCAAAATATTTATTGCAACATTTTATGTGCATTTGTGTATATACAGTAGTTATGAACTGGAAACAATATAGTAGATGTCCATAAATTTAAGGAATAAAATGAACTGTTACAAAAATGTAATGAAATAATTTGATGAGTACAGAAAAACATGGAGAGACATACAAACTGATGAAGAATGAAGAGAAAAAAACCAATATGTTCTTTGATTAAAACAATGTATATGGAAAAATCAGTAACAAAATAATCCAAAGTGAATGTTGCAAAATTGCAAAGAATAAGCATGACTCCTACAAAGAATATGAGAGGATACCTCCCCTCTTACTTAGATGGGATATGTATTCAGATTTTTTTCAAAGTATTGATTGATTTTGCTGATTTTTTTGCTTCTTTTTAATTTTTACTTTTAAAATACTTTGTTTATGGGCTGACTCTCTGGGAATGGAGAGAAAGATAAAGTAAAAAACCTTGGTGATGCAAAAAGACTTCAATAAACTTAAAAAAAAACTACAGTGAGATTAGCTTTTAAAATGAAGGCAAATTATAGAATTATTACTATATTCAGAGTCAAATGACTCATTTTACTATGGCACATCTGTCTGATATATTAAAATGCCCAACGTAATGAAAAGGAATGATGAATTTGAAATCTTCTGACTCCTGGGTTTCATTCCAGTTTGCCTTGTTGTCAGACTCAGACTTAGATACGTCTCTTAAGTTCTATAAGAAATGACCAGCAGGATGATTTCGGACAGGCCTGGAGAGACTTGCATGAATTGATGCTGAGTGAAATGAGCAGAACCAGGAGATCATTATACATGCAAACAACAAGACTATATGATGATCAATTCTGATGGTTATGTCTCTCTTCAACAATGAAATATTTCAAACCAGTTCCAATTGTTCAGTGAAGAAAGCCATATACACCCAGAGAGAGGGATATGAAATGTGGAGCCCAACATAACATTTTCATGCTCTCTACTGATGTTTTCTTGCATTATGTTTCCTTTCTCAGATTTTTTTTCTTGTATATCTAATTTTTCTTGCACAGCAAGATAAGTAAAAATATGTATATATTTAATTTGTCAAGTATTTTAACATAATTAACATGTGGTAGACTTCCTGCCATCTAGGGGAGAGGTGGGGACTGGGGGGGGAAATTTGTAATGGAAAGTTTTGTAAGGGTCAATATTGAAAAATTACCCATACATATGTTTTGCAAATAAAAAGCTTTAATTAAAAAAAAGATATGTCTCTTAACCTCTCATGTTCAGTTTTCCTCATCTCTAAAATGAAGATGAGATGAATGACCTTCAAGATCCTTTCCTGTCCTAAATCTTTGATTCAGTAGTTCTACTTTTTTGTTCAATCATTAGGAACAATTATGGATGAAAATGGCAAAGTATCTTTTTAAAGGAAAGGTTTATGTTGAATGTCAAATGATGTCAGATATTGCCATCGTTGTAGTCAGATTTTTTTTATCTAATGCATATGAAAAGAACTTTGTTCTAATATATATTCCTAAGAAACAGCTTTCAGATGGGATTTTGGGATGGTTTCAGAGAGAAAATGAGTTAATTGTAAGAGTGTGTTCTTGTACCTCATTAGTAAGGTGTAGTGATCTTTTGATTTTATGGGAATAGTTTAATGTTACAAAGAGATAGAGAAGCATTTTATTTATTAAAACTAGAAAATTTCTATGTAAAAAAGCATAATTTCAGAAGCACCGAAGAGAAATCATATAAATAGGCTGAAATCTTATAAACATTAGGAGACTGAGATATGATTTAAAAAAAAAGAATTACTATTTTAATGGGAAAATTTGAGAAGCTTTGACTTTTTAAGGAAAAGGTCATTGAGACTGAACAGGCTCTTATTTAAGCCACTGAACATTATAACAGCTGCAGCAATAAAGGAAGAGGAACCTGAGATGAGTTCAAGATATAACAAAGGGCTGAAAAGACACTATTCTGGAAATGTGGCAGTTAGAAGCAATCAGCTAAGAGAAGGCTTCAGTTGAGTAATTCCTACTTCCCCAGAGAGATTTAGCTACTTTGGTGAGTTCCAGTTCTGGTTATTGTCCTTAAGCAACTTTTGCTAAGGGCTTAATGCTCTCTGCTGCTACCCCTGGATTGAGAAGGAAAAGCAGAACAGCTTGGCATCTGCTTTGCCATTCCTTGTAAAGGGCCTTGTGTTGACAGATACTGCAAAAGGATTGGTCAGTAAAGCATTTAGGTGATGGAATAACTGGCTGGTCTGGTCTGTGTAGTCCAGAGATAGCCTATTTATTGAGCTTTGGTTATAACTTAAAGATAACTTTTCACTTCAAGAACTCATACTTTTTAATGTCATTTGAAAAGTGATAGTTAACTGAATTTATAAAGGTTATGTTCTAGAATAGAAGAGAATAAACAGGCTAGCACTGAGATTTGAAGTAGTTTTGTGTGAAATATATGTCCAGAAACAAATCAATAATATTGAAATTCACACCAGACTTATATAAGCTTTCCCCCACTCCCATATGTTTCTCTGTCAGGGTTCTAAAAGTGTGTTCCTACTATTCATTATATCTATTAAGTACATCAGTGAAAAAGTGCAATCTGTAACATTGTAGGTATATTTTATTATTTATACATTTGATATATAATAATATCTTTTGCCTTATTAAGAAAATTATATTTGATATCTAAAAAGTCATTGTCAGTCATGGTTTTTAAATAATTTGCACATTACCTTGTTAGTGACTAGTTTGCTATACATTAAACATACACACATTTCAGCTTCTTTTTATATATTGTCTTCCCCCAGGAGCATCAAAAATTCTTGAAAGTTGGAACTGTCTTTATTTTTGCTTGTCTTTGTATGAGTTCATAGCATAATCACTGGCACAAAGTAAGTATACAATAAATGGGTTTGTCTCCATTGCTGCCTTCCTTTGTATCTCCAGTGCTTAGACTTACATAGGTTCTTAATGTTTATTTACATTTCTCAGCTAATTCTTACAGATAACAGAAAGGTCAGTCCTCTAATAAGAGTCCATTTTCCTTGGTCTCAGGAAACCAATTATGAGGAGACAACCCTAAACGCTGGGAACAACTGTGAGGAGTTTCTGTGTCCTTTATGCAGGGACTGGAAGCACAGATCTCTCCTTGGGACATGCTCTTTTCCTGTTCACACCATGCAATCTCATCAAATTGATGGGGGTGGGGTGGTGGAACAATCACTAAAGTGATGAAGTTTCTCCTGATGACCCCCTACTGATCTTGGCAACAGTTTAAAGTAGAGATTGGAGGAGGAAGACAAAGTCTCATATTTACAAAAATATTTATAGCAGTCCTTTTTATGGCAGGAAAAAAAGACTGGAAGCAAACAGTGCCTATCAAGTGAGAGAACAGCTGAATAAATTGTAATATGATTTCCTTGTAAAAAAATGAGAAAAATGAAGAATTAAGAGAAATTTGGGAAGACTTGTTGGAAAATAAAAATAAGTTTTTCCAATTACCACAATATTCAAGTATCAAAGTAGATCTGTGATCTAATGGACTTAGATATTCCTTTTAATGGCACAGATATTCACCCATCCATGCCTGCTCATCCTGTGTAACTTACATTTTTTGATTTCTTCTGACACAATGAGAGTATCATTGGAGCACTCTGGCTGTCTACCTGTAATATCTAACCCATATGACCAGTCCATATTTTCTTCCTATTATATATGTTTAGTTATGGATACCTAAGCAAGTAGATGGTGTAGTGGATAGAGTATAGGACTCAGAACCAGGAAGGTCTGAGTTTAAACCCAGCTTCAAAAATTTCCTAGTAGATGAGTTAGCCATACTAGACCTAAAACTATATTATAAAGCAGCAGTCATCAAAACCATTTGGTGCTGGCTAAGAAATAAGAGTGGTGGATCAGTGGAATAGATTAGGTTCACAAGACACAAAATGACAATAAAAATCTAGTGCTTGATAAGCCCAAAGACTACAGTTTCTGGGATAAGAACTTACTATTTCACAAAAACTGATGGGAAAATTGGAAAATAGTATGGCAGAAATTAATCACTGACCAACACCCTATGCCAAGATAAGGCTGAAATGGGTTCATGATTTAGACATAAGGGGTGACAGTATAAGCAAATTAGTAGAGCAAAGGATAGTATACCTGTTGGATCTATGGAAAAAGGAGGGCTTTGTGACCAAAGAAGTAGAGAACATTATGAAATGTAAAATGGATAAGTTTGATTATATTAAATTAAAAGATTTTTACACAAACAAAGCCAATCCAGCCAAGATTAGAAGGGAAGCAGAAAGCTAGGGGAAAAAAATTTACAGTTAGTGCTTCAGATAAAGTCTCATTTTTAAAATATATAGAGAACTGAGTCAAATTTATAAGACTACAAGTCATTCCCCAAATGATAAATGGCCAAAGGATATGAATAATTTTCAGATGAAGAAATTAAAGTAATTTCTAGTCATATGAAAAAAAATGCTCTAAATTGCTATTGATTAGAGAAATGCAAATTAAGACAACTCTGAGATACTAGCTCATACCTCTCAGATTGGCTAAGATGACAGGAAAAGATAATAATGTTGGAGTGCATGTGGGAAAACTGGAACATGAATGCATTGTTGATAGAGTTGTGAAAGGATCCGATCAATCTGGAGAGCAATTTGGAATTTGGCCCAAATATCTATAAAACTGTGCATACTCTTTGATCCAGCAGTCTCACTACTGGGTGTATATTCCAAAAAGATTTTTAAAAAAGAGGGGGGGAGGATCCATATGTACAAAAATATTTGTAGGAACTCTTTTTGTAGTGGCAAGGAATTGGAAATTGAGTGAATGTCCTTCAGTTAGAGAATGGTTGAATAAGTTATGGTATATAAAGAAAATGGAACATTATTGCTTTATAAGAAATGATGAGCAGGCTGATTTCAGAAAAGCCTGTAAAGACCCATATGAACTAATGCTGAATGAAGTGAGCAGAACCAAGAGAACACAGTACACAGCAACAAGATTATGTGGTAATCAACTGTGGTGGACTTGTTCTTCTCAACAATGTGGTGATTGCAATAGATTTGGGATGGAAAATGCCAATCACATCTAGATATAGAACTATGAAGGCTGAATGTGGATCAGAGCATAGTATTTTCACTTTTATATTTGTTTGATTTTCCTTCTTGTGACTTTCCCCCCTTTTATTCTGATTTTTCTTTTACAACACGACAAATATTAAATATGTTTAAAAGGATCACACATATTTAACCTATATCAGATTGCTTGCTGTCTTGGGGCCGGAGGAGTTAAGAGAGGAAGAGAGAAAAATTTAAAACACAAAGCCTTACAAAAATGAATGTTGAAAACTATCTTTACATATATTTAGAAAAATAAAATACTATTAAAAAAAAACTTCCTGGTAATGTGATCCTGAGTGAATCATTTAATCCTCTCTGCCTCAGTTTCTTCATCTGGAATAATAGCATCTACCTCTAAGAGTTTTGTGGGGATGAATTGAGATATTTGTTAAGCACTTTACAAATGTTAAAGTAATATATAACTGCTAGCTATTATTATTATTAATTCATTGTTAGTCAATAAATATTTATTATGTACTTATTATGTCCTAAGCATTGGGCTAAGAACAGGGGATACAAAGAATGGTAAAAGACAGTTTCAAGGAGCTTGTCTCTATTGGAGGAGATAACTCATGAAAAACTGCATATAAACAAGCTGTATACTTGGAAATAATAAACAGAAGTGGGACTTGAAGAAAGGTAAATGGGAAGGTAAGAGGCAGGAGAATATTTAAAGTTTGGGAAACAGCCAGCGAAAATGCAGGAGATAAAATATCTTATAGGAGTCTCAGCAAAGAACTCAGTGTCACTGGAATACAACATAAGAATATGTTATAAAAGGACAAGCGGGGCAATTATAAAGGACTTCAAATGCCAAAAGATTTAAACATGTCACCTTACAAGTTATAGGGAACCACTGAAGTTAATTGAATGGTAGAGGAGGAAGTAACATGGTCAGATTTGGATTTAACAAAACCACTTGGACAGCTGCATGGATAAAGGACTGGAGTAAGGAGAGCCTTGTGTCAGGTAACCCAAATATCAAGTTATTGTAGCATCCAAAGGTGGGGTGATAAGGGACCTATACCAGGGTGAAGGCATTGTTAGAAGAGAGACCCATTCTTACAAGATCTTTCTTTGCCTCTCCAAAGAGTATCTGTAATCATGGGGCAGCTAGGTAGCATAGTAGATAGAGCACCAGCCCTGAAGTCAGAAAGATCTGAGTTCAAATCTGATCTCAGACACTTAACATTCCCTAGCTGTGTGACTGTGGGCAAGTCACTTAACCCCAATTGCCTCAGCAAAAAAAAAAAAAAAAAAAAAAGAGTATCTGTAATCATTCTTTGATTTAGCTACAAGTTCCTTCTTTCTTCACATTTTTGTTTATAGAAGAAAGTAAAGATTGATGTGTTTCAGCTCTTTTCACAGTAAGCCTGATTTTTTTGTCACTGGATCTCATATTTAGAATATCAACAGTTAAGATGTAAGTTTATTGATAATGTAACAATTGTGATTTTTAGCATCTCTGCTACCTTTTCTACTACTTTGCCATTCTGTGGAGCAAAAGGGACCCCACAAGACTAATTTTTTCTCTTTTTCATGGGTTGCCAAAGTCAAACAATATATTACCAGCCTACTGATCAAAACTTTTGGTGTAATTAGCTGCACTACACCATAGAAATAAGATTTAGTCTGTCAAAGGGGACATACTTGAAGTTTTTTTTTCCAGCATGATAGAACCTGATAGAGGATATACTCCATTGACATAACTTTCAAGAATCCAGGGTCATAGCCACAGTATAACAAGACACTAGAATAAGATCATAGGAATACAAATACACCCAAAGAAGTCAGAATTCTGGTTGATGAAGTAGAATCCAGAAGATTGATGGCATATAACTTTCTCCTCCTAGTAGAGGAATAGACTACAGGAGTAAGAGGGCAAATGCCATCAGATAGGGACAATATGCAGATTGTTTTATCCAACTGTACTTTGTTTTAACTAAGTAAGGGTAGTAGGTACAGTTAGGGAGGGATGACTTTGAAAATGAAAATGAAGTTAAAAAAAATTTTTAAAGAAAGAATAGAAAGGAAAAAGAGTAGAGATTGGAAGATTACTGCTACAATCTAGGTAGACAGTAATGAAGATAGAGGAAATATGACCCTAAGACTGAAACCCAAGAGCAACATGATAACCAATATCATTATAATCACATCATGCATATTTTTATCTACTTTAATATGTTCTTCCATGATAACCTCCCTTTTACAACATAGGCTTCTTAAAGGAAGATCTGTTTTATATGCCTAGAAATGCTCTGTGACTAAAGGTGACTAATTGCTAAGTGAAAATTATTTTACTGCTAAGAATGTGAAATAGTAATGTGTACACAAAATAGAGTGTTTGGAAAAAGCTGTCCCCCTTGTTTTGGAGTTACATGTTGAATTTATGATATGCTGAAAAAGAAAAGCAAGCAGTTCAAAAGTACAGGTTTATAGCTCCATGAACAATCAATCCTCTTTTATCTGTTTTATTCTACATAAAGAAAAGATCATTTTATCAAATGTTGGTTAAGTTCAGACTTAATTTTTTTTTCTTTCTTTTCTTTATTATTTGGGGTAATGGAGAAATGAAATCTGAATATGCTAAGTTTTCTATTCAGAGTCTGCACATAAAACTTCTTGAAAGGAATAGTCAGTTTATGTTTTATAGAGCAGTCTTAAATGTAACTACTAAACAAGAATCAAGAATGTAAATTTGAATATAAAAGTACAATACAGTATTATATCATATTCATCCTTTTGTGGAGTTAGCAGAGAATGGAATGTGATTAAAGCAATGGCCACAAGGGGGAGGAGCTAGTCTTAATTTTAATATTCTTGGAAATGCTGACAAGTTGCAGGTATATATTATGTAGACCAAATAACTTGAAAAATGAAATAACAGCTGAGCAATGAATTAATGCCTAAGTGAATGAGATTTTTCAAATAGAATAAAATATTTTTACAAATAAATTTATTGGAAGTAGGAAAAGGAAGTTTAATGGTGGCAGTGGGGGGTGTTTAATGCCAGATTATGAAATAGATCAGCAAATATTTATCTTTTTTGTGTTATGTGCTGTGTGCTTTATTAGTAGTATGTTATTTAGTAAGATCTATGGAAGTCATATGGATAGGATAGAAACCTGGGTGATCTGCTAATTTAAGAAACTAAAGATTAATTCCAGATGTGGTCATGCAGTTAAAGAGTAACTACTGCACCATCTGTTTTTCAATGGACTATTTCAAAGAGTACCAAGGGTATGTTAAAGACATTGGTCAAAAGACTGTAGATCTCACCCATCACACATAGGTAAGAGGTCAAACTGCCTCAGACAGAGACATATTTTCACTTTTCACTAACTATCCCTGCTCCCCCTAAATAAAGGAGTAGTTATCTTCTACATGTGGAATAAGGTTTTTAAAAAAATATGCTCCATATTATTTGCATTTATTGACCATATGCATCTTGTTTAAACAAAATCATTGCAGGGGGATCTCTTTGCAATACTTAAAGTATCCCAAACTAGAGACTTACAGATCTGCAAGTAATTTTTCAATACAAAGTAAAGTCAGATATAGATTAAAAGATATTTGGATAGGATGATGGTCAATGTTTAGATAAAAAGACTAGATGTGAGATGTGTGGATTTATGTTTCAAGTGCAACTGTACATATGACAAAGCTAACTGATCAGTTCTGGGCTGACAAAAAAAGGGAGTGGGAAGAGTAGTAACAACAACAACAAACTGACATTTATACAGGGCTTTATTATTTGCAAAGCACTTTGCAAGTATTAATGTTACAAAGTGACCCTCCCTCTCTAGTTTTCTTGGCAACGTTATGGCTAATAATTCAGTTCCTCCTATTCTTTTTAATGTCCTGTGGTTTATACCTTCAAGCAGCTTGAATAAGGGTGCAGAATGCCCTTCCCTTCCCCAGTGGAAGTCCTTCTAGTACATGAATATTTCCCAATGGGTCATAGACTTAAAGGGCAGGCTCCATTCATGGACCTTCTTGATTCACTCTTGTGAACACCAAGGTAAATAGATCTCTGCTGACTTAATGGGGATCAGTCTACACTCCTTCCAAACTGATTACTTTTGTTGGCAAAAGCCTTTGATGTAGATAAACATTGTCTCATCTTCACTGATGGAACTGAGAAGCCAATGAGATTAGCAGTATGGGAAGCTGTTTGATCGGAATAAGTAGCCAGGACTTTTGGAGTTCGCCCTTTGACCTTGATTCTTAATGTCTCTTTTTTCTTGTGTGGGCTTCAGAGGGAATAAGAGGCAGCACATTATTGATCTCTTTCCTTCACTACCTAAGGGCAGAGAGAGTGATTTCTGGGCTGTGTCTACACTGAAGCCTGGTAACAAAATCAGAGCTGAATCAAGTAACAAAACCAGAGGCCTGGTTTTATAATCTGAAAATACTTTTGTCCTTCTATACTTCCCCCCACCTTCTTCCTCCTCTTCTTTTCTCTACTCCTCTCCTCCCCAATTCTCCTTCTGTTTCCTAGGAAGGTCCCCATTGATTTATGCCCCCAAAGAAGAGAAATTCCAAAATTATCTTCTTCGTGGTAATAATCATATGCCTTATATTTCCAGAATTATCATCAAGTATTGTTTTCCTTATATAGAAGTAATAACTGGTAGATTTTTATGATCCATATATTTAATAGATTGGAATATATATATATGTATATATACACACGAGTTTATATATATGTCTGTATATCTATATGTATGTTTAACTGAGCTACAAATACCCCTGTAATCTGGACTCTGATAACTCCTATTAATCTCTGAAGTAAAACTGCATAGTTATTTTGCAGGCTCCATTTTTCTGATGTACTAAAACCTGTGAAAAAATTCCAAGTGTCCTGATATCCCGACAGATTTTAAAAATGAAGCAATTTCAAAAACTGGAAGAAGTTGGGATGGGGTTCTTCTTTGTCCCACTTCCATTCTGGGTAATAAATGGAAGAAAATGTATTTGCATTGCCCCTTCCCACTCCTGTCCTGATTTATTCCGAAGGGAGCTCTACACAATCTCTTGCTTCTAGGCATCTAGGAGCATGAAAGATTTTATTTCATCTAGGACACTAAATCGTCTAGGATTCCAAGTCTTAACTCTCTGAAGGGACTGAAGGACCTGGGGTTTCTGAAGAAGACTCAGAGAAAGGGTAGGCCACGAGTTTCTCCCAGGTAAGCTTTATTCCCCACCCAACTTGAGATTTGGGAATGGGGGCAGAGCATGAGTTCAGTTAGTCTCCAGAAATATATTTTATGTCTCCGGCTTTCATTTCAGCCACTGGTTCTCAAACTCTTTGGTCTGAAGACCTTTTTTCACTTTTAAAAATTGAGAACCACCAAAAAAGCTTTTATTTGTAGTAATTATATCTATCATCATTTACCTCATTAGAAAATAAAAATAGTATTGTTATGAAAATATTTTTGACTTCTGAATCCTATTGAAAGGGTCTTAAACAACTTCAGAAATTTCCAGATCACATTGTGAGAACTTGTATTAATATAGTTTCAAATCCTCCAAAAGTACTTGATGGAGAAAAATTCGCATTTAAATCTAAATATTTTGTATTTTATTGTAAAAGCAACTGGGAGTTCCTTTAGATTTTGTAAGGAGAAACAAAATTTCTGTCTCGTGTTTTAAGATTATTTCGGCAGCTGTGGAGTATAGATTGCCCTTGGACCCAAGCTCCCAAAGGGCAGGTACTGTTTAGTTTTTAACTACCCTTAACTTTGCAAGAAACATTTTTCCTTCTAGTAGGCTGTTTGAGATGGGGGGATGGACACTGCAAACGCGGAAACTCCCAAGGTGAGGCAGAAAGAAGGTAGTAAATTCTTTGTATATAGGGAGAACTTTGAATTAAGTAATGCAATTTAAATTGTGAGGGACGGATTAAGAGTCTGGAGAGGAAGGAGTAAAAGAGGGAGGAAACAGTGGGAGGTTTACACCTTGGCCATGGGAGCGGAAGAGACGCTCTCAGAAATCATTAGAAAGAGTACGATTTCCGGGCGTGAGGCGGGGAGTGTGGGATCAGGAGTTCAGCTTTGGCTTTGCAAGATCAACCTCGGCAAAGGAACCTTCCTGTCTTCACTCCAAGCCGACGAGGAAAGGACAGAGAAACACCCTTCAGGTTTTAAGATGCACTTCGCCCTTTCTGGATAAATTATATATGACGCCCACTTCAGGCGCTTTTAAATGACGCCATGACCCTGTTTTTCCGATTCGTAGGCTTGGAAGTTCTCGCGATATCTCATAACTAGGGGAGGTCTGAGGGGAGAAAGAGGGCGGAGTCCTCACTCCTAGAGTTAGTAGAAGCTGGCTGCAGGTGGCATCTGCGCATGCCCTGTTGATTCGCTGTGGGCGGCCAAAGGCGTCTGCTAACTTTCTGAGCTAAACTGTAGGTCGGTGCCGGTCCCCGCCCTCTACCTCTACTTTCTCCTTTGCCTCCGCCTCTGTCTGGTCCTGTGGGGAGGTGGCAGGTCGGTGTCCAGTGTCCGGAGGCAAGGGCCCCAGGGGCGGGATGGTGCCGCAGAGCCAGGTGAGCACCACCGGCTGTGTGACCTCAGGCGGGTCGCTTCACCTTGCTGGGCCTGAGTTTCCCCATCTGGAATTTGGGTTGGTTTTGACTGCGGGGTTCCTTCCAGATCGAGACCCACGATTCTAGAAAATGGAGCACTTCCTTATCTTGTTCTAGTTGTCCAGTTTATAGCTTGTTGGTATGTATTTGCTTGCAGTCTCCCTTAGATTGTGAACCCCTTGAGGGCAGGGGCATTCTGTTGCTTCGGTTTGTGTCTTCCCGGTGCTTGGTATATAGTAGGCGCTTAATAAATGTTGATTGAGTGTATGCCTTTGTATATATTTGTTTGCACGTTCTCTTCTCCGTTAGATTATAAGCTTCTTGAGGACAGAATTGTCTTTTGCTTCTTTTTGTATCCCCAGTGCTTAGCATAGTGCCTAGTACACAGTAGGCGATTAATATATGTTGATTGGTGAGTAAGCCAATGAGTCACCAGTCATGCTGTCTATTCCCACATCCTCTGCCTTCTCTTACGGCTCTCCCCACCACCCCAAGCAAAAGGAGAGAATCTTGTCAAATATGATAGGAATAAAATGAGCACAATTAAAACATTGATTAACAGCAATATTATATGATGATCAACTTTGAATGACTTTGCTATGCTTATCAATAGAATGATCCAAGACAATTCTTGAGGATCAATGATGAAAAATGCCCGTTGCCTCTGGAGAAAGAACCAATGGAGTCTGAATACAGACTAAAACACACACACACACACACATATTTTAAATTTTATTATTCTTGAGGGTTTTTGGCCTGTGTTTTTCTTTTGCATCATGGCTAATGTAGAAATATTTTGTGTGACTACCCATGTATAATCTATATCAAATTGTTTTGCTAATCAAATTGGAGGAGAGGTGGGAAGGAAAGAATATGGAATTCTTAATTTTAAAAAAGTTTATTTTTGTCTGCATGTAATTGAGAATAAAATAAAACTGATTAAAAAAAGAAATGATAGAGATGCATAAACAGGAATGATCTATTTAACTTTTAATTTTTTCCCCAAGTTTTGAATACTGTCTTGAATTAGAGGACCTTGGTTCTAGTTGTGTCTTTGATGCTTACTACCTGTGTAACCTTGGGTAAGCCTCCTTCCAGTTCCTAGAACTGTGGTCCTGGCACCTGTCCTAGTGGTCTGGGGCTTCTGTGACAGACTGTGCATTGAGAGGGAAGTCTATTTAAAAAACACTTCCCTTCAGTTTTGTGCAATCAAGTTAAAGTTTACTTTTCTGGGTTGGAGCCAAGTTGGATGAAACTTAATTGGCCTCAGTTTTTATTTTACTCTCCTAGCTCCTGTTAGTACAGTCCTAGCTCTTGGCTTCAGTAAGAATAATACCAACCCCTTATTAAGGTTACAAAGTGTTTAGTAAAGGTGTAACTTTTGTTGTAGGTATTTGGAATAGTATTTGAATTTAAAAATAATGACAGGAATCATAGGCTCACTTAAAAAAATTAGGCTCCATGTATGTAAAATTGTCCATTGATGGACATATTTCAGTAACTTAGAACTGATGATTGTATGGTATTTAATATTTTGCCTTGAATTTTGGAACATTAACTTCATGGAATACCTTTGGATTGAGGGTTGCCAGTTTCCTACTGAGCCTGAGAATTAACCTGCTTATCCTGTGTTTCAAGTCCTTATTGTAGTTTCTGTCCTTGTTTTTACCCACCTGCTTTTGTAAATGTTAGTATTATTTCATAGGTTACATAACATAATCTATTCCTAAACAACTGGGTCATAGGAGCATAGGAGTTTAAAGTTCTGTGAAGCAACCTCAGAAATCATTTAGTTCAACCTCCTCATTTTATAGAGGAGGAAACTGAGGCCCTTTCTGATAAATAATGCATTCATGAATTTTGGCACAATTATGTATAAAAATTTTCACCTAGTTGGTCAGGAATAATTTTTTAAAATGATTTCTCAGTTAAAGTCCTTATACTTGAGTGATGTAAAAATGAAAGCAAGTTTACAATTATTGTGAGTTATTTGCTAGTAGTAAAACAGACCTTTGAATTTGAATTTGAAAACTTGAAAGTTTTTCTTTGAAGTACTAAGAATTTTATTTTCTAAAGATTAATTTTGTTGATAATTTTCTTTTGGGGGGCATTAGGAAATAGAGCACTGACCTTGGAGTCAGGAAGACCTAAGTTCAAATTTGACATCAGACACTTAACATCTATTAGTTGTATGACTCCGGACGAGTCACTTAACCCTATTGCCTAAAAAAAAGATAATTTTATGTTTAAAAATTATTTTAATAGTATCTTATTATTTGCAATTACATGTAAAAATACCTTTCAACATTCACTTTTAACATTTTGAGATCCATATTTTTTCCTTCCCTCCTTTTCCTCCTTCCTGCCCAAGGTGATAAGCAATCAGATATGTTATATATGTACAGTCATACTAAACATTTCTACTTTAGTCATTTTGTGAAAAAAGAATCAGAGCAAAAGGGGAAAATTACAAGAAAGAAAAAAAGTGAAACTAGTATGCTTCTATCAGCATTCAGATTTCATAGTTTTTTTTCTCTGAATATGCATGGCATTTTCCATAATGGATCTTTTGGAATTGTATCTCCAATTTTCTATGTACATTTTTAGTATATAAAATTCAGTTTACTTCAAAAAACATTCATTAAGTACTTACTGTTTGCAAAGCACTTCACCCAGGTAATTAAAATTATTTGCTTACAAGGTGCAGTAATTCAAGCTTTGAGTATTTAAGGTATCCTGGGAAAAGAACACTGAACTGGCAAGTCAGCAAACCTAGAGTCTGTTAATGTTACTAAATTGCATGTGACCTTGGGCACTTTTTAAGCTTCGGTGCCATCATCTGACAAATAAGTGAATTAAGCTATATTGTCCTGAAGTCCTGAAGGACTTTTCCAGATCTAAAATTCTAGAAGTTTTTTGTCTGTTTAGAATTTTTTTTCCTTCCTTTTACTTGGAATGAAAAATTTTAAAGCTGTGGCATGTTATTGATGACCTTTTCCTTCTGCTTTCTGTAGGTTACTGTGTTATATTTTGCAAGAAGTGCTGAATTAGCAGGTGTTCGTTCAGAGATCATTTCTGTGCCACAACAAATAAAATCTCTGAAGCTGTGGGAAGAGATTGAAAGTCGACATCCTAGGTAGTTTAACATTTGTGGAATATGTTGGGTTGGTGAAAGTCGTGGGCCTTTTTGTAAGATGGGGTCCTAAGTGGCATCTCTCCATTTCCAGAGCAATGATGATCATTGAGAACTCATTAAGTGTAACTGATCTTATCCCAACAGGTCATTTTATTCTGATGAGACATAGCTCCTATAATCTCCAGAGAATCAAGAAGGCATTGTGGCATAATGGAAAGAGTAGTAAAAGTACCAGGTGTTAGAGGGTCTGAGATTGTGCCAAATTAGCCACATAACCTTTGGAAAGGCACTTCCTTTCTCTAGACCTTAATTTACTTTTCTATGAAATGAAGGAGTTGGACTATCTGATGATCTTGAAGGTACATCATCATCCTTCCAGAACCTGGTCAGTGAACAAACTGATCTTAATCTTAATATCACTGGTCCTTATCTCTTAAAAAAATTCCACATTTAGTTATTTCTCAATATTTCCTTTTTACACAACATTTTGCCATAGCCCTATCTCATACATAATGTTTAAAATTGACATTTAAAAAGTGAGTTGAATTTATTAAGCATCTGGATTTAAGTGTTTGAAAACTTGATATGAAAAAAAAATTCACTGTTAATTTGTTTTTTACTGATAGTTTTTTTTTTTCAGTGCTATCAGTTTTCAGGGTTTTTTTTTTCCTAGACAAACATAGGAATTATTATAGTATAGTGAAAAAAAACCTGAATTTGGAGAAATAGATTTGAATGCTGGCATTGCTGCTTATTATACAATTAGGCAACTCACTTTACCTCCTAGTGCCTCAGTTTTCTCATCCATAAAATAAGGTGTTTTAATTAGACAGTCTCTTAGGTTCCTAACTGCTCTGCATCCTATAATATATATTAATTGCAGTAAATCTTGTTCTGCATTTTTAAAAAGAATTTTGAGTACTTTTCAAACTTGAAAATTTTAAAGTTGAAATTCAGGAATTTAAAGACATTGGAAAACAAAATTTGCTACTGGATTTTACTTTTTACATTATTTTATTTCTTCAAGTTTTGAAAACACTGATAGTTGTAATAACTTTTGGACACTTTCATAAATTATTTTTGTACTTTATAATAAAGTTTTAATTTTTAATGTAGATATTTAATGCAAACATGATATGATGCCATATTTAACTTGATAGTTTTAGCAATGATTGATAGCCTTCAAGAAATAATACATAAACTTGTAACATGAACATGTATGGACCTCTACTTTTTAAATTTGCACAACTTAATATATTTAACCAAGAATCTGAACTTAACCACTTGCTATTTGAGTTTGCCTGTCTGTAAAGCTAAAAAGAAAGAGAAAACTATTTATGTGCCTGAGGCTGTGGAAATACCCTTGGTCTTGCCCTGAAGTTGGCCCAGAAGCCAGCTCCAATGGAAGAGATGCTTCTTTTTTATGGCCTAGTATGTGTTATCTTTAGCACATATTTTAAAAATTGTTTTGTGACACACAAAAAAGGCAGAGTGGCATATTGGTTAGGAACCTGGCCTTGGAGTCAGGAAGATACACAGATCTCACAGATACAATGACAATAGGCAAATGTCTACGTGTTCCAGGAAACTGTTTTAAGATTGTAGGGTATAGATGAGTCACTGACCTGCAACACTGCCGGATGAAATCGTAGGTGCAAACAACACCCCCCTCCCAAAAAAAAAAAAAAAAAAAAAAAAAACACAGGAAATACTGTCTTGATCACTCAGCTGCTAGTTTGTTAGTGGAGAGAGCAGTGAGAGCTTAACTATTGGTCAAATGAGATCAGATCCATTTTACTCAAAACATAAGTCAAAAGCATGTTTGGTAAGATTTGGGATGACACTCAATAAAAATAGCAATATATATCTATCAATGGCATTTCATAATCATTTGATGGTTCAACAAAATTCCATTAAAACAGACTGGCATATATGGTGCCAAATCATATTCCCCTAAATATATCAGTAAAAAAAGTTCAACACAAGGTATTATCTTGACTTAAGGTATTATCAGTATATAAACTGTATATAAACTTTGTATACTAATACATAAAGTATACTGTATATAAAGTATATAAAGAATAGAGATAAAGTATTCTGAGACAGAAAAGGAGAAATTGATTTTGAGCAATCTCAAAATCTTTGAACAAGAAATTTGTCTTTTTTTGTTTTGAATTCTTTCTTAAAGTGACTTTAGCCTATACAAAGAGTAACACACACACACACACACAAATACATATAAACATTGTTTACTTTGTAGTTTCATTTTACTTTTTACCTTTTTCCTTCCTTTCATGAATGACTCAATTCCTGTTTGTTTGCTTTTTTCATTTTTTTCTATGTGTTTCTTGTCTTTATTTATAAAATAACAAATGTATTACTTTGGATTAAATTTTCATATTTTGGATTTTGAGAACAGTGAAATTTTAGTTGTTGATTTTTAGAAACTTATTTATCAAAATTTTGATAGTTTCTTTAAAATGATGGTCTAGCTTTTATGTTTTCTTCAGGTTAGCTGATGTGAGAGATCAGGTCATATTTGCTGTTCGTCAGGAATATGTCCAGCTTGGAGATCAGCTCCTCTTCTTGCAGCCAGGTGACGAGATTGCAGTTATTCCCCCCATTAGCGGAGGATAATGGCTCTGGGTTTTTGGGGTATGTATGATTTCCACTTGTTATCATTGTCATGTATAAAAAAAAAAAAAAGAAAATTTGTCCTCAATTCTCTTGAACTTGCTAGTTTTTTGTTGTGTGCCTGGACTAGTTATTTTTATTCTAAGATACCATGTTAATATCAATGTGCAACATCTTTGCATTATAAAATCATAGAACTAGAAGTGACTTCAGAAGGCATGTGGTTCAGTTCCCTCATTTTACAGATGAGTTTTCAATGATCATTACATTTTCTTTTTTGAAACTAAACTAAGTGATTTGCTCAAAGGCATGTAGGTAACAGTCATCAGAGGGGTACTTTGAACCCAGGTCCTTTGGCTGCAGATTTATTGTTCTTTTCCTTGTATATCTTCTAGGCCTTTGCTTTGGTAATGAGTAATAGTATGGAAGAAACTTTTCTTTCCCTAGATGTAGGGCCAGGATTTTGCCAGGATATGGTACAAGTTGTGAACATAATTTGTGTTATAATTACCAGCTTGTTCCTCCCATCTCATTGCTGCAACTAAACTTTTAGGGACAAAGTACAAGAGCAACTCCAGGGCAGGAGAGGAAGGGAGGGTGGATGGAGACAACCGACTACAGGGTCAGGATGTATGTGTAAAAAGGTTCATTTGCCAAATGCAATGGTAAGTGACCCTCACCCTGGCAGATAATAATGTGGCAGGGAAATTGTGGAGTGGAAGGAAATGAATCATCAGAGTTGGTTTGTTTGCCTTCCCAGAGGTCAGATTGCTTATTGGGGAGACACTGTTTCAGGACCAACTTGAAATTTAAGGTCCTTGAAGACCAACATTGTAGAGGATTATTGTCTTCCAGGTCTTGAGTCTCAATTGAACCTCAGTTTTATGTCCTTGAGCAAGTCTCATAGCACTGCTCTGAGCTTCAGTTTCCCCATCTGTAAAATGGAGATAATAATTTTTGTATCATCTCACAAAATTGTTGTAAAGAAAACATTTGTGAACAGCAATGCATGATGTAAATGTAAAACAATTCTGTTTTTGTCTTCATACTTGACATTTAATTACTCCTCTTATACCCTACATCAATGTAGATTAAAGGCACCCTCTCCCAAAACAAAACTGCATTAGTAAATGCATTATGCACAGTTATTTAGGGAGCTAGGGACTTAGTGTCCAACCAGTTCTATTTTATCATTTAATATTACTCACTTTTTTTTTGTTTCTTTATTTATTTGTTTTCCATCTTCTAATACTTGAGAAGGAAAAGGTTAGTGACAATGCTTAGTGAATTCTAGAAATATTTTCATTTCTAGAGATTCTATGAGTGTAATTGAAGACAAACCTAAAGATATAATCAAATTTACTGCTGAGAAGCTCTCAGTAGATGAAGTCTCACAGTTGGTGGTTTCTCCTGTCTGTGGAGCTGTGTCTCTGTTCGTGGGTGAGTTTTAATTTTTATACTTTTCTAAGTAGCATAGGAACAATCCGATCTAATGATAGTTTTACTTTTGTTCAGACTTAGTCAAAATTTCTAAGTTTACTAATAAATGATCTGAAATATGTGATGTTAAGGAACTTATTTAGTATTTTATTTGGGATTTTAGTTCCAAAAAACTCTTAACTCAAATTCTGTAATGTAAGGATCAAGAAAAAATGTACTGTCATTACTTACAATCTTTTTATTTTTCTGTTAATGTTGAAGAAAAAGTCTCCTATTCTAAAAACAATAAAGTAATATAAATTGTTTTCTTTTGAATGTTGAATATCACCTAGTGGTGCCATTCTTCTGAGTTAAATAATTTTGTTTAGTTTGAAAGACTATCATAATGATTCCATGTTTGTTTTTTTCCCCTTAAATCTAGGTCTATAGATAGTTAATTACCATCATTACATAGATTCTAGAAAGCTTTTAAATTAATATTGGACTGATTAAGTTTATTGTTTTGTGGAATTTTTTTTTCTTTTTATGTAAGTGCCATAATATTTGTATTTTTAAAGAAACATGGTTTGTTACTAATTTTTTTTTTTTTTGGTTTTATTTTAGGGACTACAAGAAACAATTTTGAAGGGAAAAAAGTTGTTAGCTTAAAATATGAAGCATATGTGCCAATGGCAGAAGCTGAAGTCAGAAAAATATGTAGTGCTGTTAGACAGCAGTGGCCAGTCAGGCACATAGCTGTGTGCCATAGGCTTGGGTAAGTTGGGCTTCATTGCATTTTGTAAATTTCAATGCTATTTGCTGCTGTTTTAAAACTTGTGTTGATCATGATGGAGACTTGACACAATAAGCCTGCAGCTCAACTATGTATCAAGGGAGAAAGCTATATATGTAGAAAAATCTGAGGGCAGTTGTGCTATTTCATTTTTGGCTTTTTTTTTTTTGTTGTTGTTGTTGTTATTTCTTTTTTTAATCAAACACTAAATTCATTAACAAAATTTATTTTAGTCTTTCTAAACATGGTGTGTCTTAGCATTAATAACATTGTTGTGCTCTAATAACAATAGGAATTAGCAAAGATATGGCTATAGAACATATTTAAAATTCTTGAAAATTCTTATTTGTCCTAATTTGTCTAATGAACCAGTACTCTCAATCATTTTTCTTTTCTTTTTTTAAAGAATCACATTGTAATTTTTATGGTTCCTGCTTATCATGTCAGATATTCTATTTAAAGTGACTAGTAGACATTTAATTTAATTTGTATTCTTATACAAAAAGAAATAGAGTTTCAGATTTTCTAGAGAGTTCTTGAAATGGGGTATGTGTTTTAATTATTTAGAGTTACAGTGCACAATGGAAATTAGGTAGAAAAGACCCTGTCCAGAAGAATCATAGAATATTCAACATGATGTATTTAGGAGTACCATATAATTGAGTCTTTCTCTTCTCAAAAAGATAGGAAGGCAACAAATTAGCTTAATTTCTATTTTCTCATTTGGATAAAATTGTGATATGGAATGTAGTTTTAATACTATGTTTAAGAACCATATAATATTTTTATAGCAAATCCTAGTTACAAGTTGTGCCTAGCAGATCACCCTTATTACTTAAAATATAAGTTGATCAAATTGTTTAAAACATTTTTTTCCTTTTTCTTATTTCAGCTTAGTTCCAGTAACAGAAGCAAGTGTAGTCATTGCTGTGTCTTCAGCACATAGGACTGCATCCCTTGAAGCTGTGAAATATGTTATTGATACATTAAAAGCCAAAGTTCCAATTTGGAAAAAGGTAAAAAAACTTGATATCTGACTTTGACATTTGGACATATTTATGTATGCTCAGGAATACAAAGCATTTTATTCAAGAAATTTGTAGTATTATGTATGCCAAGGAATCCTTATAACCTTAGGGATCCTCTGTTTCAGTTAGCCTCCTACAATACTGATCCCATTATGTCATGACCTTTCCTTGCTTATGAACCCTAGAATATATGACAAAGTCAGTATTTCTTATCCTGGCATTCAAGGCCTCCACATTTAATTTCCAGTCTTCCTTTCCAGCCTTATATTCAGTTACTTCCTTTATGAATTCTTTTCTAGTAAAACTGTCTATCCATTGTTCCTCAAACATGCTTTTTGCTTTACTATTTGTTCCTTTGCCTGATATGTTATCCCCATTTTGCATTATCTCTTATTTTCACACTTTTTTTTCCCCTTAAACACTTAGGCTCAAATTTATCTCTCCTTTGAATTCATTTTCTTGATTTTTTTTTTTTTACTCTGAAGAATTTATTTCCCTTAAGAGCAAGAACCATTTATTATATCCATAGTACCTGAAATATATACTAAGGGGAATTAGAACCATGTTTTCATTGTCATAAGGAACTCCCTCTCCCAATGCAAATTGGCACCTTCTCTGAAATTTATAGTTTGCAAGTGATACTTGTACTATTAAGAGATTAAATGGTTAGTATATATCAGAGGCAGGATTGAAACCAGGCTCTCTTGACTCCATAGCCAGAAAAGGTAGCTTTCAAATAATTTTTTATTCCTTAGTGCTTCTCCAGACCTAATTAAAGACACAAGTCCTAATCAAATGATATACTAGACCCTCAATATGTTGTTTGATTGATTATTGTGTTGAATGGAGCTAATAATATTTAGGACTGTAAAATGACTTTGCATTTCCTATACAAATATTTAGATATTCAGTATACATTGAATTAAAAATTAACAACTAATTTTAAACATTTTTTTTAAACTTTCTCCACTAACATGGCCCTTGGCCCCATCATAGACACTGAGACAAAGACACTTCATTTAATATTTTCCTTTTCTGATTACATCATTTTTTTTTCATTAAGAAGATAGAGTTGTTTTAAATCTTCCCTCTGTCCTTTTCTTCTACCACCTATTATATTAACTAAGTTTTTTTTTAAGTAGAGTTACTTTAAAAACTCATTAAAATACATATGTTGCTGTTTTAAGTAGGTAATAGCACTAAGTGGAGAAAAAATATCAAGACAAAGATGAAAAGACTCCTGTTTACAAAAAAAGCATTTTAACAATAGTAAGACCACTGTCAAAGTGGATAAGAAGACAGATTATTAGCATCCAATTCCCTGACAATTCAGATTAGCAATTTAAATTTTCAGAAAGACTTTAATTTAGGTTTTTTGTTTTGATTTTGTAGAATTCAGGGGGAAAAGATTTGGTTTCTGTTAACTTATTTTGATCATTTTTAAAAAAGAAATCCCAGGTACTTAACAATATCAAAAGAAATAAGATTATTTCTTTGAATATGTACTTTTTTAAATGTTGTGGTAGATTACTAGCTGAATATTGCTTAATCTTAAAAAAGCTTTTAGTCCTGTCCATGAGCATTTCCTGTCATGTTACTTGCTGGGTGGGATATAGTCCTTACTCCAACTGTATTAGTGATTCTAGTTTTCTTTTTTCCCCCCTGAACCCATGAGAGAACTAGATAGGAAAATAAGATATTTATATCCTTCTTCCTCTATATCTCAGTAGAGGAAATATGAGAGGAAACTTCTAACAGCTAACAAAGATAACACTTCTTGAGAGAAATAATTTTATTCAATTCAACAAATAACATTCATTAACTACCTATTAATATTAGGCACTGTATGCAAATAGACTGTTCCCAAAGTGTTGTTTCTGTTATTAAATGATTATAGTTGGACGATCAGAGAATAGAGAATGAGGTTTAACCTAGAACAGGATTTCAACATTGATAGTAAATTATCAATGGAAACTAGATCTAAGCAAATGGCATTTCTTGAAAATGTGGGTACTTGGAGTGCTTGGGAAAGGACAGAGATAAAATAGAATTTAAAAAAATAATGAATGGAGAGGACTAGATGGCTGCTCAGGCATTGTAATGTACTGAAAGTATAGTACATTTACATCAGAAGGTAAGAATTGAATTCCTTTCTCTACTTTTTATTAGCTCTGTTATCTTGAGAAAATTATGTGACCTTTTAATCTCATATAGGATATATAGCGCCATTTTATAAGTATTCAAGTGCTGTGAAGTTCGAGCTGTTATCATTAAGCTGGAAAGCCAATAATAGTACCAAAGAGTTCATCAGTCCCTTACTAGTTAAACTTTAGCTTTCTACTCTTGTGTAGTATAATAGGAGTCTCCCCCTGTTGTGATCTCCTTTTAGGATTCATTTAGTCTAGAATGAAAGGGATTCTTTTTCTTGGCAAGCAGTATTCTGTCTCTGTAGACAGGTCAAGCTTTGGGTCAGTGCTTAGATGAAAGCCAACTGACATTTTGACTAAGGATCTTTGAAAAGATGTAAAGGAATATTATCAGACCAAAAAAAGAGTGGTGTCACAGGGGGAAGAACCCTGTTGTTTAAGGGTGTTGTCAGGGATAGATAGGTATGGTAGCTCATATTTATGAGCTTAAGCAAAAAAAGTTCTAATCAGGCTGTTGGCATGTACTGTGATTTTTGCATAGACGATGATTTAATTTTAGTTTGTAAAGGGAATGGGGACATAATCCCATTGAGATTGGTTCACTTCTTCCCCCTACACGCATACCACTTCTGAGAGGACTTGGCTGGTCTGTAGAAAGAGGAAGAACAGAAAGAATGTCATTCCTATATTCCTCAGCTAAATTGTATGATCAAGGTTGGTACTTTGAGAAACAGAAGGAGAAGAATGCAGAGCCTTATAGCACTTTAACTGAGTGGGACAAAAGGTTTACAGATTTAAAAATGGAAAGAATTTTAGAGTACACCTAGTTCAACTCCTTCACTTAATAAATGGCTTATTAGGTGAAGCCTAGAGAGGTAAGGCAAATTGACTAAATACACAGAAAATTAATTGCTGAGCTAGGATTTATACCCAAATCCATAATACCTTAAAGCAACCTGGTAATTTGATCATTGATAGTGAAAATTCTTTTTATTGATAGTGAAAACTCTTTATATTTAGAGAAAAAATCTTTATCTTTCTATATCTTAGAAAATGATCATCTTGAATTTCTTTGGCCATCTGTGTGGGAAAGATCTTTGGGAACTTAACTAGACTAAATTTTAGACTACAAATACAGATTGTCATCCAGGACACACTTTAGTCTTTTTAAGCTTGATAGGACCTGCTAGAACTGAGATTTTGGCATAGTCTTGGAAATTCACTTCCATTCACTTTTTTTTTTTTTTTTTGGTCATGGGAAGGAGGCCTCAGAATAGTTTCAGTAGATGCTGAAGAATTTAGATAATGACTTATTTAAAAAATCTAAATAATAAGTTCTTATGAAACAAGAGAATTTTAAATGAAAGATTTAGTTTAACTATTTTATTCAGAACTTTTATACTTATTGTAAGGAAAATACTGTATTTTGAAAATCATTTGCTTTTTTTTTTTTAAAGGAGATTTATGAAGAAGAAACATCATCTTGGAAAAGCAACAAAGAATGCTTTTGGACAAAAAATAACTAATTTTTACTAAATGAAAATTTGGTTTTAAAAATTGCTCCATTTGCTGTAATTTGTATGTTATTTTTCCTTTATTTCTGAGCCTTATGATTTCTGAGGCATTATGGTATAGTGGATAGAATTGGATTTTATATATAATGCTTACTATATATTTTGATTATTGTAAAGTCATAATAATCTCTCAGAAGCTCACTTTTATCATCTTTTAAGCAGATAAAATACTACCTAACTTACAGGGTTGGGAGCAGGGAAATGTTTGGTAAACTTTGAAAATACTATGTAGATTTAAATTTAGTTTAATTCAGCAAGATCATGCTATTTGGCCAAAGACAGGTTCTTTTATAGCATCCCAGTGAGACAGCAAGGAAAAAGTATGGGGTAGAGTGGGAAGCTTTAGTAATAAGAGAGGTTGAGAGGAATGAAGTGATTAAGATTTAGAGAGTGATAAGAGAAATAAGCAAGTTCTATTACCAAGCTAATTTTGTGTCTGCTTGTAGGTGTGTGTATCTCTTCTTCCCTCTTACTTATATGTCCTCTTAGAAGATCAATAATGATATAGTTTTTAAAGTTGGAATGGACACCCCAGTTTAGTTATTTTCTACGCTATTGATTTGGAGTATGAAATCAAAGAGCAAAGAAATTTAAAGTTGAAATAAATATTTCAGTCCATCTTGAGAGTTCAATGTCCTTTGTGCTTTTAATACTTAATTTCTAACCAGGTATAATCACATGACTCTAGAAAAAAATGTAATATAATACATATTCTTCAATTCCTGAGGCATGAAGTCAATTTTTTCAACCAAGATAATATATTTAATGTGTTATGTATATTCAGAAGATTCAGAGTGCTTTATTACACATCAATTCAAGTCCATTTGTTGATCCATAAAATCAAGAAAATGTATCTGATAACTTAGTTATATTGATGTCTATCATTCAAAATTGAACCCATTGAAGACTTGTTTGGACTTATTAAGAACTAGAAATGAGCAGAACTAGAAAATGATTTATAACAGCAGTATAAAGAAAAGCAGCTTGAAAAGACTTAGAAGCTGTGAACAGTTCTAAAGTCTTAAGAAGAACATATAGCAATGTTCAATCAAGATTCCAGAGGACCAACCATGCTGGCTATCTCCTAAGAGACGTGATGGATTCAAGGTTCAGAAGGAGATATTCTTTGCCAATTCGGGAATTTGTTTTGCTTAACTACAGACTTGTTACAACTATTTAGGTGTTTGTTTTTCCCTCATTGGGTGAGTTGAGTGTGAGAGGAAGGGTAGAGGTAAGAAAGAAAAGAGTCAGTGAAGCATTAAAAAATATATATATATATATATATATAGAAGCAAAGTGAAGAAAAGCCAGAAAGAATCACAAATAAGCAGGTCAGCTTCAAAAGTTGCATACTAAATTTATTATAGAAGGAAAAATAAGTAAAAAAAAATTTGTTTACTGTGACATCAGTATTGTCACAGCTACCTTCTGTTCCCAAGTACTTTTATTTTGAGAATGGGAAACACAAATCTGAGTTGCTTAAAACTTAGATATTCTTTAAAATATAAAAACAAAAGACCACTAAACCTTTAACCTGGGGTTTGGGAATGTGCAGAGGACATTGGCTTTGAAAAACTTAACTTCCTATTAAAACATATATTCAGAATGAGTGGCTTCTTTGGGAATTGCAATATGGAATATGACCCAAGAAATCAGCTAATTGGACCTTCCCATTTCAAATATTAGGAAATAGGTGTTGAGAAAATTACTTTCTTCAGGACACAGAAGCAGTAACAGATAAAGAGTCTGAACTAAAATTCTGAATACAAATCCAACAATTTTTCCATTCTATGCCAACATACATAAAAGCATGCTCCAAATCACAGATGTAACTTTTTTTTAAATATTCACCGTGTTTTAATGATTACAACTGATAATCTTGCATATTCATTTTTTAATTTTTTAATTTTTTATTTATTATTAAAACTTTTTATTTGCAAAACATATATATGGGTCATTCTTCAACATTAACCTTTACAAAGCTTTCTGTTACAAATTTTCCCCCCTACTCCCCACCCCTCCCCTAGATGGTAGGATATGTTAATTATGTTAAAATACTTGACAAATCGAATATATGTATACATATTTCACACTTATTTTTGTGCAAGAAAAATCGTTTCTACAAGAAAGAAAAAACAATGCAAACAAACATCAATAGAGAGCATGAAGATGTTATGTTGTGGTCCACATTTCACATCCCTCTCTCTGGATGTATATGGCTTTCTTCACTGAACAATTGGATCTGGTTTGAAACATTTCATTGTTGAAGAGAGCCATGTCCATCAGAATTGATCATCATATAGTATTGTTGTTGCCGTGTACATTGATCTCCTGGTTCTGCTCATTTTGCTCAGCATCAGTTCATGTAAGTCTCTCCAGGCTTCTCTGAAATCATCCTGCTGGTTATTTCTCCACAGATGTAGCTTTAAAGTTATGTTTAGGACAGCTCATATTTTACTTCACACCCTTTAGATTTGCAAAGGTAACAAGCTAGAATGATGATTGCTAGAAAGGCTATGGGAGGACAGACATAATATACTACTGGTAATGTTTCAAATTGGTCCTAGTATTCTAGAGGGGGAGAGGCAAATTGTAACTTTATTACAAAAGACAATAAACTTCATGTACCTTCTTGACCAGTGAAGTCAGAATCAAACATTTTATCCTGTAATATATGTAGCAGCACTTTTTGTGGTAGCCAAACTCTAAAAGCAAACAGGATGTCCTCAGTGAAGTAGTTTTTTTTAAGGAGGTGTATAAATATAGAAAGTAAATAGATATATAAATATAATGAGATATTTCACTTTAAGAAATAACTGAAAAATTCAGATTTGGCAAAACTTGAATGAACTGAGGTGGAGGAAAGCAGGACCAATAAATTTGCACCCAAGGATTGATGTAATTAGTGTAAAGGAAAATAACAATAAAAAGCTTCATAAATCTAATCTTGATGATCTAGTGACTGAAGAAGATAAGGTCATTCTAGAGGGGAGATAGATTATACCTTTGCTATATATGAACCTTATACTAACTAATGCCCAATACCATCTGAATTGCCATCACTAGTTGCATGTTTAAGAAATTTGGGGATTCCTAAGAAGCAAGAACACTTCATCTCCCTTCTATGATTTGGTGCCAGGTGTCCCCAGTTCTTATCTCTTAGGGATTTCCAAGCAATTAATGCTTTTATAGAGCTTCAAGTTTCTGGAAAGTCTTAAGTTTTTATAACTTAGCTAGAACATTTTTGTTATGGGACTTTCAGTCCTTTGCCACAAATATTTAATTGAAGTATTTTTTTTTATGGTGACAGACTTTCTCTGGCTGCATTTGTTCAATTTCCCATTGAGCCCATTTGTTTTTTCCTCTTGGTCCCATTATTAAACAGTCATGGAGTACTCAGAATAAGTTGTTTCATGGTTTTCACTCTAAACCAAATGTTACTACTGCAATGTAGTCACGCAGTTAAGGAAGTCCTCCAGCAGAGGGCTGTGCAGTCACAATTTTACAGATGAGAGTACCTTTTACTTTTTTAATGGAAGGTGCAACAATAGAAAGGTTAGCAAATATTTTTCTTTTAAGTTAAGTTAGCTTATAAAAAGACCTCTGAAGAAAGAATAGCCATATGAATTCAAGAGACTTTGTCAGGATAATTGAGTTCAACTCAATTCAGCCCCGAAAAATAAATAACCTTGTGATCTTGTACACATCAATTAATCTTTTAGTGCTTCATTTTCCATCTCCATGAAAAATGGAGATATCACTTATACTACCTACCAAACAAGGCTGTGAAGTTAAAACAATGACAACCTAACTGTGCCATATTTATTAGTTATTTAAATCTAGTACATCGTGAAGGGTATGGTGCAGAAAGGCTTTTTATTAAATCAATTACTCAGCAGATATCAGTTGTTTTTAATAAAAGCTTGTGTTGATGTGTGCTCTCTTAAGGTTTTAGGGTTTAAAATACTTTTCATACAATACCGTTGTGAAGCAGGTCATGAAAATATCCCCATTTTACAGATTTCAGAAAGTGAAATGATTTGCACAGCAAAATGTCATAGAAACCCTGATTTCCATATTGTTTCTCCACACTAAGAACAATAAATTCATGGACTTTGAGATCAAGAGGTCATATGAATCATTAATATATATTAGAGATAATCAAATACACTTATTGAATGATTGGACATTCATTAAAGGAGCCAATCTGTGCCAGGCACTGTGCTTTTGAGCATAGAAAGGATATAATCCATGGGGAAGTAGGGACCGGAGAAAGTAGTTGTGGTCTAAGTAATGTTTTTCATATTATTAACAATTCCTCACAATATAGAATATCCCACTATATTTATAAAGCACAATTTATGTAGATCCAT
The DNA here is from genome assembly GCA_023553655.1 of Myrmecobius fasciatus. NCBI lineage: Eukaryota > Metazoa > Chordata > Mammalia > Dasyuromorphia > Myrmecobiidae > Myrmecobius > Myrmecobius fasciatus. The sequence continues at coordinate 5,896 of JAJPUD010016078.1, read as the reverse complement.
TCTTCAATCAATGGCATCACTGATGTGAGTGGAGTAACTGGGAAAAATTGTCATGCTTTTTCTGTAGAAATGGTAATATAATAATTAAATAATAATAGCTAACATTTATTTAGTGCTTACTATGTATCAGACACTGTTGAGTGCTTTTTACAATTTTATTTGATTCTCACAATAATTGAGAGGCAGTTGCCTTTATTATCCCTTTTTTAACAGATGAGGAAACTGAGGCAAACAGGTTAAATGACTTTACTCAGAGTCACACAAATACTAAATGTGTGAGGCTGGATCATCAGGTCTTTCTGATCCAGACTGGACAATCTATTGATGTACAGTGTAGGGATACAGTGTACAACCACTGTATCTTTAAACTCTGAATGAACTATCATGGAAGACAACAGCCTTCAGGGTGATTAGAAAAATAATAGAGGAATAATGACCAAAGAAGGCACATCTTCTATTTTGTAAAAGTTGCCTTTTGATAGGATTTTCTTCCTATTTAAAAAACATATATAAACAAAAGTATTGCATGTTAAAACTATAACATAAAAACATATTTGGCTTCATATTTTTAAAACATTTTTAATAACACATATACAACATAATTTAGCATCATGGCTATAATGATTTATAGATGAATAATTCTGATTTTCATATATTTACATCAAAAAGAAACAACAAATTCTCGACTAATGTTGAAATCTGATATGATTTCAGTTTCTTGGAAACACAGAATATTGGTTGTGTAATTTTATATGCAAACATTGCATTAACATTCATTTTTGTGTATTGTGCTTCCCTCTTTTTGCAATGATAAAGTATGCCTATAGAAAGTTGAAGAGGTGAAAGAGGCAGGGAAATTCTAATACAATAAATGAAAAGTTGTGTGTGTGTGTGTGTGTGTGTGTGTGTAGTTTTCTGTAACTAGACATCTAGTAAATAAATCACATCCCAAAGATTTAAGCAATTATCTACTAATGCTATTACATTTAAAATATATATGTACAATATTAATTTATCAGTATAATCTTATAATATCTCTAACAAGGTAGCATATTTGAAATGGTAATTTATTTTCAATATCATATACCTTTTAATTCTTTGAAGTTTAAATACTCATGTTTTAATTTTGCCCCAGTGTTTACTTTCTATAGTATACATAAAATTGGCTAATTTAGTATATCAAAACATTACTGAGTGACTCCCAAAATTATTTAGACAAGGTAGGCCTTAGTTTGGATCATTTGTTTTTCTAAATACATCGTGTTCAAATTTAATCATTATAAGATGGCTTAAAATCAGGGGGCACTCAATTTAAAAGATTTGAAGGATAAGTAATTATATATAAAGTGGATAATCATTTCCTGGCTTATTTATGTTGGATTTTCATACATTCATTGAGTACACCCATATATGAAAATAGAAAATGTTCATTTGATAAAAGTAGTGTAAGGACAACCACTTTGTGTTAGAAACTGGTTTTGTCCTAACAGTCTCCAAGTATTCATTTCTTTAACATTATTACAACTCTAGATGCAAAACTTTCTAAAGTTTCACTTTGAAACCATTTATTTTATAAAAAATAAAGTGTCTGGGTAGCAAAATTATCTGTCCAAAGGGTTTGAGAATCACAGAATCCTTCCCTTCGTTTTACAACTAAAAAGTGATACAAATATCTGAATTAAATGTTCAGTTCTTTTTCAAAGAAAGCAGTTATGTGAGACCTCATCATAAAGGTTATATAATCATTACAGAATCCACAGTTAGGCTGTAGCAAGGCAGCCACAATTTCTGGTTTTATTAATAAGCTCCATTTTCTGAAGCTTACATTCCATTTACAAAATGGATATTTTTTTTGTTTTATAAATATATAGTTCTAAAGGCTTAAGACTAGTACATACCAACACTTAAAAATGGATGGGATTTACACCTAATTCTAACTTTTGCATTGCAATACTAAGATCTGTTGTCTCCATGATTAAAAGGACTGACCATTTTTCATTTTTGTTTAGTTTTTCAATATGTAGTAACCTAGGTTATCTTACCGAAAAATACAGAGGTTAGAAATGATCCTGCCTCTGAATTGTCTAACTTTGAAAAGGCTTGCTATACACTTAATGTCAGGATAAGTATATTGCTTCAGGTGGTCCTTATTGAAGAATTATCAGGTACAATTGAACAGAATTGACTTGCATGTTAGAATCTTGTGTTACACCCATCAGAAGGATTGGTAAATACAGTAGCTTGCATATATAAATTAAAAATACCTTATCTATTTAATGCTAGTTTCTTCTGAGAAGTAGCAAGATATATGGTGGGAAAAACACCAGAGTTGGAGCCATTAAGTCATGACTTTTGATCACAGCTCAGATGTTTAGCAGCTAGTTGACATAGCTGTTCTGAACTTTAATTTTCCCCATCTGTACAAAAGGTTTCATATCTAAACTACCTACCTCATAGGGGCAATTTTGAGGAAAGCATTTTGTAAATTTTAAAGTGCTACATGTATGTAAAGCTTGTTTTATTATTTAGGGACCCAGTTTCTGCTGGAATTATTTGATCAGTTGCAATAAGGATGAACTTCTGAAATATCTATCTCAGTTGCTCTATTAACATCCCACTGTTTATGATACAAGAACTTGAAATAAGGATAACTGAGTTATTTTGGTAGAATGCAAGATAAATAAGAATACAGGACAACTGATTATCTCTTATTATCAAGTTCAGTTATTTATCACTATCCAGCTGGCTTCAATGTTGGGATTATTTAAAAAAGGCAGGAAAGAGCCTGAGTCTTTTTCTTTAGCTTAGCTACATTCCAAAGCCAAATTTAAGTTCTTGGTTTAGTTGTTGCTTTGTACTTTACACTGAAAAGCATTTTAGAGTTTTTTAAAGTGACCTCAGAAGATGTTTAGTCCAATATCTTGATTTTATAGATAAACTAACTTGGATTTTTTAATCGATGAGCTAACTCTAAACTGGAAAGGCTTCAGATGATCTAGGTGGTTTTGGAATGACAAACCATACATGCAAAACCAAAGATAAATTTACCGCCCATATTTCAATTGTCATGGCTATTGCCATGGCAATCATCATAGGACCTGATGGTAGGACCAAAAAAATAGAATACACTTGGAGCTTTTAGAAAATTTTAGTTCATAAAGGGTGGAAGGGAAAAGGCTATGGGAAGGCAGGAACTGCTTAGGAGAGCTGTAGTGGCCCAATTTCTTAACTGTGATAACTAAATAGTCATCTAAAAGTGACTCAAAGAGGGGAGAGTGGTCACCAGGATGAAGGAAAGGATCTTGTCTAATAGACAAAAATTATAGCTCTACAGTTAGAAGAGACCTCAGAGATCATCTAAACCAATCTCTTTATTTCACAGCTTAGGAAATGAAGGTCCAGGGAGGTCAATGATTTAACCAAAATCACACAGGTAGTGAACATCATAAGAAGTATTTGAATTCAGGCCCTCTCCAATTCCAGTCACTGTTATTTCTACAGTACCCTTGATAACCAGATTAAATTTATCTTCACAATTCTCTAGCTGAGCTACTCACCAGGCCTTTGGCTATGCATTTTGGAAGTTTTATCTCATTTGCATGTTTATTCAGATTGAAAAAGATACAGAATAACCATCCTGAAATTCAAAGCTCCTCTACCTTCCTTTTGCAAAGAAGGCAAGCAGTAACTTCAGGACAACTATTTTCCAGTAAACTTCTGAAAATAGGGCTGTGTTTTGCTAACACTTGTTGGCTAGGAAATGCTTAGAATTTCATAACACAATGTATTCTGTCAATATAAACTCTGGCCCAGCCAGTATAAAAACTTTTTTTTTTTATCTCTAATATAAAACCTCCAACTTCCCCCCTCCAGCCCCCCCCCCCCCCCACAAAAAAATTTTCTATTCCCTGACTGGCCAGCAGCTTCTCTTAAAATAAAATTTGTAAAGTTATTTCATCCACAAAATTATAAAAAGTTTTTGACATTTGAAAACATCAGTCATTCAAAGGATGTCCAGCTACAATTGTGCTGGAAGACTATAGCAATTCAGCTATTTAGGTCTGTAGTCTCATCAGTTTCATCTGGATTTTTGGCCATCTTCTCATATTTCCTCTTGAAAAAACCAAGCTGTAAAAACAAAACAAAACAAAACAAAAAAACAGCATTCAGATGTTAACATATCTTTGGAATGGATATATATTTTTATATTGTCACTTTACCACCCAATACTCAATGTGCAATCAATTCAATTTGACAAGTCTTTATTTAATTCCTAATTTATGCAAGGTACTTTATTCATTCCACATCTCTGGGGATACTAAGACAAAAAACAACATAGTACCTTTAGAGAACTTAAATTCTATTGAAATGGGACTGGACTTCCTGTACTAGTTAGCATAGCAACTGCTGTAGGAATCAAAGTTTTTTTTTTTTTTTTTTTTTTTTTTTTTTTTTTTTTTTATTTGAACTGAGTTTGAAAGAAAAGGAGGATTCTGAGAGGAGAAGATGAACAGAGAATGAATGAAAATGCATTTGTTAAGCAAACATACTATGTGCCTGGCACACGATAAACCATGAGAATGCAAGTAAAAAAAAGAGACCATTTCTGTAGAAAAAACATATTCAAAGCGTGCTGGCCAGATAAGGGGGTTCTGATTTGAAATGTCCCTTACCAAGAGCAATACTATTAATGATTGGATTACTGTACCCACAGCAAGAGGAAGAAGGTGAGGTTGGGTATATGTGCATTGGCATGGCAGATGAACCATGGATGGATAGCTTAGACAACAGGATGGGACATGAAGCATGATCAGGTCTGGGTCTGTCATGAAATAATGAGTTAGGTGCAATTGCCACTCACTCCTTAAACTATCCCAATCCCATGGTGGAAGTTCCAGAGCTCAGTAGATAATTTCCTGCTGAGTTGGAGATATAATTTCTGGGGGTCCAGTCAGCGGGTAATATTCCAGGTGGAAAGAAACTGGCACAGTATCAAGTCAGATAGAAATAATGGATGTGTATTCTAGCAGGGGAGGATTGGTAAAAGCTAAACTGTTCAGTTTGTCTGGAATACAGACTTTGTGAAAGAGACTGGTATGAAATAGGTAGGAGCTAGATTGTTGAGGGACTTAACTACCAGGCAAAGAAATTCATATCCTATAAGATCAAAGAACCACTTAGAATTAAAAGGGTCTGGTGCAGTGGATAGAGCACCAGCCCTGAAGTCAGGGGGACCTTAGTGCAAATTTGGCCTCAGACACTTAATACTTCCTAACTGTGTGACCCTGGGCAACCCCAATTGCCTCAGCAAAAAACCAAAAATAAACAAACAAACAAAAAAACAAGAATTAAAAGGGTTGTCTAAATCCAATCCCCTATTTTTATAGAAGAAGAAACTTAACTTGCCCAGGGTCACACAAATGGTGAGTAATAAAGACTGGAGTTAAGACCTAGGTTCTCTAACCTCAAATTGTATAATTCTTTCCCTCGAATAACTTTTATCGGATAGTTGCTACAGGTTTTTTTGAGCATGGGGGTGACACAGACATGAATTAGGAAGGTAATTTTGGCTATGCAGAGGCTATATTGGAGAGGGAAAAGCAGAAAGAATCAATTTTGAAGCTCTTATATAGAAATTATCAAAAGTCTTTGTGCAGTTTTTGTCAGTGAAAGTATTAGTTCAATAAAAAGGCAGTGACGGTCTAAATTAAATGTGTGCATGGAGAGATAGGGGCAGACAAAGTGAATTGTTGTGGAGGCAGAATCAATAAGATTTGGCAGTTGTTTAGATTATTAGGGTGAGGGATAGGGAAAAGTCAGGAACTGGCTCAAAAAGGGAAAACCTAGACTATGGGAAGGATTGTATTTTTTTTCTAAAAATAGTCTTTTTTTTTTT
>JAJPUD010016077.1:17822-35281 GCA_023553655.1 Myrmecobius fasciatus | reverse complement strand
TCTCTAGGGTTCTCTAAGTATACCATCATGTCATCTGCAAAGAGTGATAATTTGGTTTCTTCATTACCTACTCTGATTCCTTTTATCTCTTTTTCTTCTCTTATTGCTAAAGCTAACATTTCTAATACAATATTAAATAGTAATGGTGACAGTGGGCAGCCTTGTTTCACTCCTGATCTTATTGGGAATGGTTTTAGTTTGTCTCCATTACATATGATGCTTGCTGATGGTTTTAAATAGATGCTGCTGATCGTTTTAAGGAAAAGCCCATTTATTCCTATACTCTCTAGTGTTTTTAATAGGAAAGGGTGTTGGATTTTGTCAAAGGCTTTTTCTGCATCTATTGAGATAATCATATGGTTTTTGTTAGTTTGGTTATTAATATAATTAATTATGCTGATAGTTTTCCTAATATTGAACCAGCCCTGCATCCCTGGTATAAATCCTACTTGGTCATAGTGTACTATCCTGGGGATGACTTTCTGTAATCTCATTGCTAAAATCTTATTTAAAATTTTTGCATCAATATTCATTAGGGAAATTGGTCTATAGTTTTCTTTCTCTGTTTTTACCCTACCTGGTTTAGCTATCAGCACCATATCGGTCTCATAGAAGGATTCTGGCAGTATAACTTCTGTCCCTATTTTCTCAAATAGTTTGTGTAGTATTGGAATTAATTGTTCTTTGAATGTTTGGTAGAATTCACATGTATATCCATCTGGCCCTGGAGATTTTTTCTTAGGGAGTTGTTTAATGGCTTGTTCTATTTCTTTTTCTAATATGGGACTATTTAAATAATTTATATCCTCTTCTGTTAACCTCGGCAATCTGTATTTTTGTAGATATTCCTCCATTTCATTCAGATTTTCAAACTTACTGGCATAAAGTTGGGCAAAGTAACTCCTAATTATTGCTTTAATTTCCTCTTCATTGGAGGAAAGTTCTCCGTTATCATTCTTGAGACTAACAATTTGATTTTCCTCTTTCCTTTTTCTTATCAAATTAACTAAAGGCTTATCAATTTTGTTAGTTTTTTCATAGAAACAACTCTTAGTTTTATTTATTAACTCAATAGTTTTCTTATTTTCGATTTTATTAATTTCTCCTTTTACTTTTAGAATTTCCAATTTGGTATTTAATTGAGGGTTTTTAATTTGTTCTTTTTCTAGTTTTTTTAATAATAAGCCCAATTCATTGATCCTTTCTTTCTCTATTTTATGCAAGTAAGCATCTAGAGATATAAAATTGCCCCTTAAAACCGCTTTGGCCGTATCCCACAAATTTTGGTATGTTGTCTCCTTATTGTCATTCTCCTGGATGAAATTATTGATTGTGTCTATGATTTGCCCTTTCACCCATTCATTCTTCAGGATTAGATTATTTAATTTCCAATTACCTTTTGGTTTATTTTCTCCTGGCCTTATATTGCATGTGATTTTTATTGCATCATGATCTGAAAAGGATGCATTTACTATTTCTGCCTTTCTGCATTTGATTTTAAGGTTTTTATGCCCTAATACATGATCAATTTTTGTGTAGGTTCCATGGACTGCTGAGAAAAAAGTAAACTCCCTACTGTCTCCATTCAACTTTCTCCATAGATCTATCATACCTAACTTTTCTAATAATTGGTTTATCTCCCTAGTTTCTTTCTTATTTATTTTGTAGTTTGATTTATCTAATTCTGAGAGAGCAAGGTTGAGATCCCCCACTAGTATCGTTTGGCTGTCTATTTCTTCTTGCATCTCTCTTAATTTCTCCCCTAGGAATTTGTGTGCTATTGCACTTGGTGCATATATATTTAGTATAGATATTGCTACATTATCTATGGTACCCTTTAATAAAATATAGTTTCCTTCCTTATCTCTTTTGATTAGATCTATCTTGGCTTTTACTTGATCTGAGATAAGGATTGCTACCCCTGCTTTTTTTTGTTCGCCTGAAGCATAATAGGTCCTGCTCCAGCCTTTTACCTTCATCCTATATGTGTCACTATGTTTTAGATGTGTTTCTTGTAGACAACATATTGTGGGATTCTGGTTTTTAATCCAGTCTGATACCCGCTTCCGCTTTATGGGAGAGTTCATCCCATTCACATTCACAGATAGAATAACTAATTCTTTATTTCCTGCCATCTTATTTACCCAAGTTATGTTTTCCCCTTTCCTTTCCCCTTTCTCCCTTCCCCCCACCTCAGTACTTTGCTTTTGATGACCCCTCCCCCAAACAATACTCCCCTTTCCTTTCCCCTTTCTCCCTTCCCCCCTCCTCAGTACTTTGCTTTTGATGACCCCCTCCCCCAAACAATACTCCACCCTTTAGATCCCTTCCCCCTGTTTTTACTCCTTTCCCCTGATTCTTCTATTTTCCCTTCTATTATTTTGTCCCTTACTTTTCCTCCTTTCCCTCCCACTTCCCTCTAGCAACAGACAAGTTTCTATGTGAAATCAAATGTCTGATATACACTTTTAGAGCCCAACCTGATGAGAGTAAGATTTACACAGTGCTCGTCTCCCTCCCCTCTTTCTCTCAATTATATTAGGTTTTCTTTGCCTCTTCAAGTGATTTTACCTTGTTTTTACCTCCTTTTTTTTTTTAGATCTTATTTTACCACTTTTTCCCTCTTTTCCCCAGTATGGCAACCTTTTCCCCTCTAGTTCTCTTTTTCATATTATCAAAGTAATATTTAGTTAATTATACCCCCAAACTTTGAGTATCCCCCTAGTAAAAATAAAGTTCTCAAGAGTCCTTTCCTTTTTACCTTTTTATGTATCTCTTGAGTTCTGTGTTTGGGTGTTGAATTTTTTGTTCAGATCCAGTCTTTTCATTAGAAATAGGTGAAATTCACCTATATCATTGAATGACCATCTTCTTCCCTGGAGGATAATGCTCATTCTAGCTGGATAGGTTATTCTTGGCTGTAATCCAAGTTCCTTTGCCCTTCGGAATATCTGGTTCCAGGCCCTTCGATCCTTCAGTGTGGAAGCTGACAGATCCTGACAGATTCTAATTATTGATCCTCGGTATTTGAATTGTTTCTTTCTAGCTGCTAGCAGAATCTGTTCCTTGGTGCTATAGTCCTGAAATTTAGCCACGATATTCCTTGGGGTTTTAATTTTGGGGTCTCTTTCAGGAGGTGATCGGTGAATTCTTTCAATGCTGATTTTGCCCTTTGATTCTACAATCTCAGGGCAGTTTTCTTTCAGGATTTCCTGGAAGATAGTGTTAAGATTCTTTTTTTGATCATGGCTTTCAGGAAGTCCAATAATCCTTAGATTGTCTCTCCCAGATCTATTTTCTAAGTCAGTTGTTTTTCCTAGGAGATATTTCATATTTTCTTCTAATTTTTCATTTTTTTGTTTTTGTTTGACTGATTCTTCAAGTCTTAGTGAGTCATTCACTTGCATTTGTTCAATTCTTATTTTTAAGGTGTTGTTTTCTTCAGTTACCTTTTTAAGTTCCTTTTGTAACTGGCCCATTTGTTCACTGCACTCTTTTTCCACTTCACTAATTTTATTTTTTAATAAATTGGTGTCTTTTTCATATCTCTTTTGCAGAGCATCATATCCTTCTTGCAATATACTGTATCCTTCTTGCACTGATTTCAATTTATTTTCCCATTTATCCTCCAGCTCTCTTTTGAGGTTCTTTATGCAATCTTCCAGAAAGGCCTTTTGAAACGGGGACCAGTGATGGTCGCTGTTTTTTTCTGGATTTTTGTCTAAAGAAACCTCTGTATCTGAGGTCGTTTCTTTGCCTTGATAAAAGCTGTCTATGGTGAGAGCTCTCTTTTGCTTCTTCATCATTTTTTTTTTTTTTTTAGACAGAGTGGATATCTCTTTAAGGTAGGGGAAAAAAAAACCTAGGCTGAAGACGCTTTGCCCTGGGGCACTTCGGCGAGTTGATTTAAGGTGCTGGGCCAGTGGGGGCTAGGACTAAGTCCGAATTACTCCTTAAACAAGGCAAGTCTGCCAGAACACCTGTCCCCAATCAGGGCAGAGTGTCCCGAGTGCCTCAGATAAACTCCAGGTGTTTGGAATTTGGAGTTTGGAGTTTGGAATTTCTTCCACAATGAGCCGAGCTGAGTCCCACCCTCACTTACGGCCTGCACAGTTGTAGTCTATTTATCTCTCTGTCCGAGTCCGACTAACCTGATATGAAGTTCTCCAAAGAGCCGTGCCCAAATATTTCTGAGTTCGTTGACTTGAAGATCAGTTCAGAGGCTTATTTTATTGTTGATTTGAGAGAAGATCGGAGGAGAGGCAGAAAGTCACCTTTTCACTCCGCCATCTTGGCTCCGCCCCGAATTCTTATAAATATGAGACAATTCTCTATATATTTTAGAAATGAGGACTTTCTCACAACCGTTAAATGTAAAGATGATTTCCGAATTTATTGCTTCCCTCCTAATCTTGTCTGCATTAGTTTTGTTTGTACAAAAACCTTTAAACTTAATATAGTCAACATTTTTTATCTGGTGTTCAATTAAGAGTTCCAGTTCTCCTTTGGACATAAATTTATTCCATTTCCACAGGTCTGAGAGGTAAGCTGTCCTATGTTTCTCTAATTTGCTTATAATATCACTCTTTATATCTAAATCATGAACCCCATTTAGATCTTATCTTGGTACATGGTGTTAGGTGTGGGTTAAGCCCTAATTTCTTCCATACTAGTTTGCAATTTTCCCAGCAGTTTTTGTCAAATGGTGAGTACTCATCCCAAAAGCTGAGGTCTTTGGGTTTATCGAACACTAAATTGCTATAGCTATTGCCTAGTTTGTCCTGTGATTCTATCCTATGCCACTGATTGACTACTCTATTTCTTAGCCAGTACCAAATGGTTTTGATGACCACTACTTTATAATATAGTTTTAGATCTGGTACTGCAAGGCCACCTTCATCAGCATTTTTTTTTCATTAATTCCCTTGAAATTCTTGACCTTTTGTTCTTCCAAATGAACTTTGCTACTATTTTTTCTAGATCTGTAAAATAATTTCTCGGGAGTTTGATTGGTATGGCACTAAATAAGTAAATTAGTTTGGGTAGTATACTTCTAGTAATTTCAAAGCAGTTTCTGGTATAAAAAATCTTTTGAGATATCTGCAATAATTATGATATGTTATACAAATATAGATGATTTAAACTACTGACAAAGTCACAGATATAGCCATATACAATTATATTTTATTAGCTACTTACTAATTAAAGCAAATGTTAAATTTCAGTTAGAGATTAAGGAAAATAAAGATGTGGATTTTTCAAATGACTTTCCTAAGATTACACAGACATGTGTGAAGGAAGGCTGGAGAGGGAAGGAAAGGGTAATTGAATTTAGATTTTCCTATTGGTCTCTATCCACTCTATAATCACTACTTTAATTGTTTCTCAAACAATTTTATTGCTAAATTATCAGCAGCATTATACAATACTTAATACAAACTTTTTTTTGAAGTAGGGCAATCAATTGGTGAAGTATATACAGGGCTGACAATGGAGTCAGGAAGACTTGAATTCATATTCTACCTCTAAAATTGCTATCTATATGGCTCTGAGCAAATAACTTTATCTACTGTCCTTACTTTCCTTATCTGTAAATTGTATTTCAGAAGGATTTTTTTTGAGAATCAAATGAGATAGTAACTTTAAAACATTTTACAAATATGAATATATATATATATATTAAAGCTAGCTATTATTATTAGCCTATTAATCTAATAAATACTATATTTCTATTAAAAATGTAATTCACATTCCTAACATTTGACTTCCTGAGAAGTGAAACTTCATATACAACCTCATTATAAAATTCTGTCTCTCTGCATTGTTAAATTTGATTTTAGAATAATAATACTGCTGATGATGATCTCAGAGAAAAGAGTGAGCAAAGTGGCCTACAACATACTAGAATGCAGGAAGGGCCTCTTGGATTACAAATTGATTTCTAGTAGTGGCTTTCCCTATGCCTTAGGTGAAACATTTTTAATCTCCCCATTAGTAAAATAGATATGGTGTACTATCCCACTTGAGAAGTATTTCTCAAAAAGAAATTCAAAGTGTGTAAGTGAAGCATATATTAAATGTCAAATGTTACTTTTATTAATTCATAAAGTTGCCCCCTTTTCAAATTATAATTTAGGAATATTTACTTATCCAACTAAAAATTTCATCTCATTCTGAGATGAAAAATACTGCTTTTACATTTCTGAAATAAACCAACATGCATTCCATTCCCCTAATGCATCAACTTCTTCATATCAATTTAATTTACATATATTCCTTTACTTAAATGGGGTAGATTTTCTTTTTTTGATGGGAGAGCAGTAGGACTTATGACCAATATTTCATCTTAAAGAGTAAGTTCTAATTATATAGAGATTATTATTTTCTCATTTGTACAGCTTTGCTTCATTAAAGCTATAATTCTTTTCCTTCAGCCCACAGATTGAAAGTAACCTTTTTCAATGGCTCTGTGAGTTAAATTACCCATCACAAAAACTGCAAGTACAAAGTGTTGTGTAAGTTCTACCAATATACAGCCAAACAAAGTTGGTGAACAGGCAACACTTTATCTAACTCTTTACACTTATAGGTCATACTGGGTAATTCTTTCTCTGAGTTACTAGGCTTCCTCTTAGTGACTGTAAAAAAAAAAAAAAAAAGAAAGAAAAAGAAAACTAAATCGAAATATTGTTAAATCAAACCAGAGCATCCAGTTAGCCAAATTCAAGAGACATCCATTGTTTATATTCCTCTAATTTTTTCAGCCATTTAACTACTACACCATTTAAAGAATTTGATCTTAATATGTGGAAACTAAATGAGAAAGGAAATATTCATCATCGAATTAATATGAAAGCTTTTTCTCCTCTTTTAATAAATTGGCAATCTTTCTCTTTTGCTAAGCAAATAGGAAAAAATAATTTAATGTAGTGAGTAGTTTAGTATTATCAATATAACCATACATTGAAATGTGACACTGATGTATGATGGTAAAACAGATCATCAAATGCCTATAGCTTGAGTTTTCTGAAAAAATCAAGTATTGCTGATTGTATTCTGTTGATCTTTAGATGATGATTCATTTCATTATGGAAATTAACCTCTTTATTAAAAGAACACAAAAACAATGATATATAATACAAATTGTCCCAAACATCAATTTCAGCTAAACTTTGATGAAACCTCACCAAGACTTTTGGGACATCTTGTATATAAAAATTCTTGCATATTTACAAAAGTATGAAACATTTGTATGTAAATGTCCTTATAGAACGACAACACAATAATCTAGTTGTTGTTCAATCATTTCCATGATGTCCATCTCTTTGCGACCCCATCTGGAGTTTTAATGGCAAAGATACTGAAGTAGTTTTGTCATTCCCTTCTCTTGCTCATTTTACAGATGAACAAAATGAGTCAAACAGGCTAAGTGCCCCGTAGTCCCACAACCAGTAAGTATCTGAGGCAACATTTGAACTCAGAAAGATGAATCTCCCTGATTTTAGTCTGGATACTCTTTTTACTACACCACCTAACTACCTCCCATCCTAGTCAAGGGGGAACAAAAATTAAAATATTTTCATTTAGAGAGTTTTTGTTCAAATTCTCTCTCTCCTACTAACTACTACTACTACTATGACAAGCAAATACTTTTTCTCTGAGCCTCATTTCTTTCTTGATACAATGAGGAGATTAGATAAAATGGTGACTAAGATTTGAAGGTCAATTCTAAATTCTAAGGATCTGTTATCATTACTATTAAAAGAATATTAGTATTAATAACAGGACGTAATGAAACAACAGATATGTGTTTTCTTTTCTTCCCACAAAGAGATTTGCTTTTCAGCCACCCCAAATATCTAGAAGTACTAATATTTCTTATAAGGCATTAGATATATTCAGATGTGGGATGAAAATCTATGTGAAACAAATAAGAATGGAAAGAATATATTTAGAGGAAATTTTAAAATGTGGGAAATATGCAAAAATATTTGTAGCATCTCTTTTGTGGTAGCAAAGGAAAATGAGTAGAGTACCATCAATTGAGGAAGGGCTGAACAAGTTGCAGTATATGAAGATAATGGAATATAATTGTTCTATGAAAATGATGAATGAGCTGATTTTAGAAAGGCCAGAAAAACTTAGATAACTTATGCTTAGTGAAACAAGCAGAAGCAGCAATACATTTTACACAATAACAGCAAGAATATGCAATGATCAGCTATGAAAGAATTGATTCTTCTTATTGGTTCAGTGATCCAAAACAATACCAATAGACTTTAGACAGAAGATGCCATCTGCATCCAGGAAAAGAATTAAAGAGACTAAATGTAAATCAACACATGTTATGTTCACTACTTTTTTCTGTTTTTTAATCTCTCCATGGTTTTTCTTTTTTGCTCTGATTTTTCTCTCTCAACATGATTCACAAAGTAATGTATATTAAAATGAGTAAATTTATTAAAAAAAATGTGGGAAAGAGGAAAATTTCTTAAACTTTTTATACTCATGACCCCCTTTTACCAAGAAATTTTCACTGGCTAAATAGGTATATAAAAGAGGTATACAAATAAAACATTTACTGATGACGAATCATAAAGAAATTTGTTGTGAAACAATTCTTTGATATACATGTAATTTTGCCACTTATTAAAGATGAAAGCAAATTGACCTACTAATGAGATGGATATGATTTTTATTTTTATCTAAAGAATTAAATCTTGGTGGAATATTTGATACTGCAAGATATAGAGCATTCAGAATTCTTTTACTATTGCCAAACTTTTCATGATTCCTACATTCAGTTATGCAACCTCATATGGCTGAACCCATAGTTTAAAAAGCCCTAGAAAAGAGGATTTAATATAATGGAAAAAAGGAGAAAAATCTGTCAGATTTCTTCATTTTAGATATTATTGATTATACCATCCTATTTTTAGATGGTGGTGCCATAAAAGATCATTTAAGGAACATAACATTCATAGAGTATATTCTTAAGCATTTGAAATTGGTTGATACCTTATAGACATTCCATTAAATCCTCCTTGGACTCATTTCTTCAGCTGACTCTGAGGAAATCACTGTCTCTGAGCATTTTTTTCCACTCATCATAACTTAGGAAAAGGAACTTCCTAAATAGACTGATTCATGAGGAGTTTTCCCTTTGATTCATTTTATTTGGAGTCTTCATGAAACTATATTTCTACTTTATTATGTGCAAAATTGACAAGAAATCAGGTTATTAATTATTCAGTAAGTGCTGACTATGTGTCCAGCACTGCACTTGGTCGTATACCAGAATTTCAAAAAGATAAGATGAGATTCATCTTCTAAAGACCTAGTAAGAACCAGGAAATAATAGCTTCAGGACAACCCTGACATGCAATAAGTAATTGGGTTATACCTTTTAGTTGAAAAGAATCATACAGGAACGTGAAGAGGAAAAAAGCTGAACATTCAGTCTGATATGGACTCACGGAGGAGATGTTATAATTCCAGTCCAGTCTCCTACTTTATATAGAAAATCTCTGTAGGATTCTTGTGTTATATGATCATTCAGACTATATTTATACTTCAAGCAATGGGGAATGAGACCAACTTTGAAAAAATTTGTAAAGTTCAATCAAATGATATTATTAGCTTTCCCTGTGACCAAGGCACTTTATCAGATGTCATGAGGGTTGCAAATGCACATATATACATGCACATACATGTGTGTAGACTGATCTATCATTATCAATGGAACATGAACTTTGCCACATTTCTCCCTGTAGTAGGGATGAAATTCTACAGCCTTATGCCATTTATTAGGTTGAAATCATTTTGTAATGGCCTACTTTTTGTAGTCGGGCCATACACTAAGAACATAAATATGACTATCTACTTCAATACTAATTCTTTTTCTTTACAGTAAAGCATTACCCTCTAAAATGATAATATACTTTAGACATGTTAACTTCTGAACCTTCACTTTGGGTCAAAGAAAATGCTTTTTACTGAGAGCTATTCTTATACTCAATAATAGTTTAAGTCCTATACAAGAAAAGAGAACATGGGACCTGCCTTTAAGGAGCTCGTACTCCAAATGGGCAGGCAAGACTAGCATTCATGGAAAAAAAAACACATTCTCAAACTAAATATTTCTATCCAGCCATCTATCAACTAGGTTTCCAAAAGTAGTATAATTTTAAACTGATGGATTCCTAGTCAGAATTTATTTTTCATACAAAAATATTGAGATTGTGTCATATTCCTATGCTACCCACAGAATTCAATTAAACTCATAATGTGCCTGAAATCTAACATTTGCTGTATTAAAGAGTCTTTCCACTATTTATTTATTGTAATGCTTCTTTGGGGAAATATACTGAATTTCCAACTTAGGTCATAGCAATTACACATCCGTAGTCAGGTAGCACCTTGGATATAATGGTGGGTCTAGAGTCAAGAAGGCTTGTTTTCAAATTGAGTTTCAGATACTTGCTAGTTGTGTGACCTTAGTTATGTCCCTAAATTTCCATTTGCTTTAGTTTCCTCAAAAAAGGAGAATAATATCACCTATCTCCAAGAGTTGTTGTGGGGAATCAAATGAGATGATATTTGTAAAGTGCTTTAAAAAGTACCTGTCACAGAGAAGGCATTATAAATTATTGTTGTTGTTATTCCTATTGAAACTCTAAAAGCTGTGAAAAGCAACAATTCTTTGCCTTGAATGTCAGGTAGCTAAAGTTACACATCATCCATCTGATTGTGGCTCCTGAAAATAAGGATAGAAACTACAAGAAGAGTAATGGCTTTTTTTATACTACAATATGTATTCATGGATAAGGAATGAACTTTAATATGCAGAGGTGAAGTATGTGCTTAGAGTAGGGCACAAATTCTCAGTATGTGAGGATAAGTGTAATATTCAGTAAAGGGAATTTCCTTTCTCTCTTCTTATTTTTTCCTGAATACTCATAGACCATACAGACAAAGTGTAGCTGGGTGGACAGTGAGAAGAAACATTTCTCCTTCTTCCTTCTCTTTTTTTCCATTACTTAGAGCCACAGCTAGTAATTTTGTCTTTTAGAGATAGCCCAAAATTCCTCTTAAAAACATTAAATTCAGCAGAAATTATGAATCAATGATATATGTTGAAGAAATGCAAACCCTGAAATACCATCCCCTCCAAACTGAACTTCAAGGCACTAAGACTTCTGGGAAGGCTAATGGGAATCCAATTGGGAAAGTTTTGGGGGGTAGGAGACAACTACCTAAGGTGGGGTTAGGGTTGAAGTGTAAAATATATTGGTTCCTCTCATAACTTATTATTCTTGACAATTAGATGCTTATATTCAGTTGCTTCTAGCTGTTAAATGAGAATAAAGGGCTATCAATACCCTCTAAGTAACAGTGATGTGGGGAAAAAGATCTAGTCCTCTCACTTTAATTACAAATCTGCCACTATATACAATTGTGGTGGAAAGTGGGGGGTCAGGAAAAGCTAGAACTCTGCAAATAGAGTCAAGGGTGGGGAATCTGTTCTGAAATCAGGTATATGTAAGTCAGGAAAGTCTTCTATAGATGAAATAAGAGTTTAGTAATTCAGGGAAATGAAAGATCAGTATGAACTGGAGGACCCAGGGTAGAGGATGATGAACTATCAATATGAAGAAAACATGTATTGTGCCTTAGAAAAATTCAATATAATTATTCCCGAGGCTTTTGGAAATATATTTTCTTGTTCTGAACACTTCTTTCATCAGGGGAAGTCTGCAAGTTTGCAAAATATAAAAGAAGTGCTTATCTACATAAAATAGTCAAATTCTACATAAAAATAATAGCTCAAGGATTCATACTGGGTTTGTTTAAAAAAATTTATATGTATCCCAAGGGTCTACTTAATGTTCACAGACCAAGTGAGTTCAATTTATAATCAACATCTCCACAAATAAAGAAAACATGGTCACCTTATATTGATTGCCTTTTTTATAGAACATGAGTAAATCATCCTATGTAAGATTTATCTAGTGCTTAGAATTATTTAAAAAAAAAACAACCCATTTTTTTAATTTGCTCTGAAAAGCTAACACTTTCTTAATAATAATAATAAGAAATAAAATAAAATAATATTCATTACCTTTCACTTTTAAAATAGTCCTTTAAAAATAACAAGGAATAGGAAAGTCAAGTAGATAGTATGATAGTAACTAATAATGCCAATTCCTACTATAAGGAAAAAAAAAAACAAGCACTTCTTTTCTTATATCTGAAAGCCAGAAGAGATGAACTATCTAGTCAATTATTTATCTTAGTAATTCAGTTCCCCTGGAGTTTTTTCTTCTTTTCTTCTCATTTGGTTAGAACACAAATATTTGTACACATTCTAACCCTGAATTATTATTACTTTCCCCACATAAACAGAAAAGCACAAGACAGCCAAGGGCTCTTGGAGGCTTCATTTTCTTTATAATGCAGGTGAAAAACCAAGCTCCAAAAGGTTGTATGTGAAGAATAATAAAAATAATAGTAATACAAACATTTATAAAACACCTTAAGATTTGCAATGCATTCTATAAATATTTCTCATTTTATCCTCACCACAGCCTCAGAAGGAAGGTACTATTGTCATCCTTATTTTATACATGAGGAAACAAAGGCAGACAATTGTTAGGTTGCTGCCATAATCACAAAGCTACTACTGAGTATAGGATTCAAGTCTTCCTTCTCTACTCTAGTCACTCACTGTACCATGTGTCAAGATAGCTCTGCCATAAGTACTGGAAAGGGGAAGAGGGAGGAAAAATAGAGCAATAATCATTTAATTTCTCTTAGGAAAAGTAAATGAATTTAACTAATTTGATAATTGAATTAGCATTATTTCTGTGTATTTCTCACTAGCCTAATTTCTATATGAGTAGTTAGTATAATATTTTAGGAGGGATATGTTAGCTTTTATTTTATTTTTATTAAAATTAATTATCTAAATATAAAAGTTCCTTAATGATTTTATTTCATTTACTCTTCAAATTCTGCTACCCCCCCCAATATTTTCTTACTGGTTCTTTAGTTTGTGGCTTTCTATCAACTACTTCCATAGTCCCTAATATTTCTCCTAATTGATTGGCCATATGTTTAATACTAAAAATTAATTTAGGGAAGAGTCATAATTTCAGAGAAGATAGTAGAAAAATAATGAAGAGAAAAGTGATTCCACCCACAACACATTTTATTCCAAGTTTTTCTGTCAATCATCCCAATGTGATTCTTGAATATTCACTTACTAAATTCAGGAAAAGACAAGGAATATTTCAGTTTCATATTTGAGTGTCTGGCATCTATCAGGTTTGCATGTGGTAGATGCTTAATTAATGCCTCTTTAATTGAAATAATTTATTTGTTGGATCCAAACACAGGTAAACTTCCTTTCTCTGTGCTCCTTAATTTTTCTGTCACTTGTCTTAATCTTCCTTATGCTATTATGAAATATTATTATGCCCTAATTCCCCAACAGATCTTAATAAACTTCTTGAGAGAAAAAATTCTTACTCATTTTTACATCTTCCCAACCCCATCCAGTTGGCTTAAAAATAGTAGACACTCAGAAATAATCAATGGAAATGAAAGAATATTTTAAGTAATTAATATACATTACATTATACAGTATTTAATAATTATTGATAGTTTAGAATGGTGGAAGACGATAGCACCCTAAAAGTTAGAAAACATGAACCACATAGTAAAGAGGACATACAAAATGTTAAAGTCCCAATCTTCCTAATTTTATCATTCTTTGATATGTCCCCATGGAAATTCAATAAAATCTATCTGGATTTAAAGTAGTTCACCAGTATCAAACAACACTTGATCTTAACCCACATTTTATGAGATATATCTAATATGAAACATCAGTTCCACAACTAGAAGGATTTCCTTCTATAATGACCATTCAATAGTATTGCCCTATTTTTCAGAAGAAAAATAAAATTAAAAAATAAACTTTACTATCCAACTTCTTGTGATAATTTTGTCAATTGCAAGAAGTCTCCTTGTGGCCATTCCCAAAGGAGTATGGAAAAAACTTAACAGAGGCATCATTAGTTGTTGTCAGTTCAAGATTCAAGATAATGTTATACCATCCATTCTGATCCTCTGCTCATTAAGAGCAAGCACTAATTCACACAAGATTTTAGATAAAACAGAACTTTATTGTACAAGAAGAGTCAATAATGGATTTTACTTTGTATGACACAATTAACCAATAAGACAATACATGTTTAACAACTTGCTGTAATTAACTAGTTAAAAATATGGTGAAGAGTGTATGTGTAAAGGTAGTATTTAATGCTTATTTTTAAAGAAATGTTTCCCAAAAGTTAAAGCTAATTGTGGAACTAATTATACTTCTCTAGAATTTCTCATATACAAATGATGTGTACCCAGATTAATTAACTTTACTTCCAAAGAACTGGGAGTGGTTCCAAAACTGACTATCTGATTATTCTACTTCCACAGAAAATATTACTTAAAACATTGCCCTGGGTAAATGATATTGGAGATGGTCTCATATGCTGTAAATGGAAATAGGGAAGTAAATCTTTTGACTTAGCTACTTGATTTTCTCCTATACCACACCAAGTGAATTCTATGTCTATATAAATTTGATTGCAAATGTATACACACACACAGGCACACACCCTATCCAAGTAGGCAGTTTTATATATGATTATATTGGCTTCTAATTGTACTTAATCCAGGAGCAATAGGGTTTACATGACTCGGTACCCTATTTTAATGTGGCACAACATTTTCAGACTTGAATGTTTTTCTCCATTTGATCAAACAAAAAATTGAAAGGACTATATGATGTTTCTGTTAACCTGGAATATTTCAATCAATGATTTGACCCACTGACATGAATTTCATATATCTTTGGCTGAGATGTTTACCTGCTATACAATTCTATGCTGGAGCTAATACATTAAAGCAAGGGACAGAAATTGATAATAGATAATCAACTGATAAGAGCTTCATTTTGTGAGCTTTTGTTCTCAGATACCCTTTCAGCTACCTCAATTATAACCATGATTTTCCATTTTGGCAATAGTTACAGTTGATGTCTTATTTGTACCTGGATTTGTCTGGTTTGATCACTTGAAAATGTTCTGTGTGTCCTGCATGGAGTTTACAGTTATTGCATTTAACTAATGCCCCTGCTCCTATACTTTCTTATGAATAAAGTTTTCCCCGAAGAATGAGAGGGAAGAGACAAAACTGTCCATCTTTTGTCAGTCCACAAAATGAGACTGGCAGGGAATCAGGCTTTGTTTTAACGAGAAGACAGAATCTGGCTTTGGGGAGGGAGGAGAGGCACATAATTAACTGAGGAAGGTCTGACCTGCGGCACACAGTAGCAGCAACCCAGTTGGGAGCACATTACTTAAAATGAGGATTCCTATGGCGAGTGAACAAAGAGGGGGCAATCTTGAGAATCAGGAAAAATAGAGAACAATTTGTGAAAAGCAGAGTACATAAGCTACCTGAGTACATCTGAAACCTCGTAGACTTAAGACACATTGTCCATAGAGAAAAACTGGCAACAGAACATAAATCCAATCTAGCATCAGGAAGAGGTGAAAGAACAGTCTGTTTCTATAAACAGAGCAATACTCAGTCCCAAAGAAGACTAATTAATGATGGCAAGGAGCTGCCATAAAGAAAGAGCCCAAAATAAAAATCACAGGAGTAAAAGAAAATAAAGTCAATAAACAGCAGTCTTCTTCTGTCTGCTTCTGGCTTTCTGAAAGGGTACCTGGAGAATACTGGAGAAGCCAATGAGCAGAGGGAGAGCACTCAGGGCATGAGCACATCAGGTCTCGAAAAGACAGCTCTTCTGATTCATCTGCCTCATTTTAAGCAGGAGAAAGGAAAGTAACAAGGACACGTGCCCAAGATCACAAAACAAGGCAGCTGCTGACTGAGGACTTGAAACTAGACCTTTGGCCACCTACTCCAGTTCATTTTCTAGATGGCCACATTTCCTGCCAGGAGTAACCCATCAAATTATAATTGTGTCCAGAGTATGCAATCATGGAATGCCTTTCATATTTGGGAGGAGGAAATGATGATAGATTTTGCTATCTTATATTTTACCTTTCAATAAACAGGTAGCATCATTCTCACATGTAAGTTAGGAGAGAAGATAATTTTTATCCATTCTACTGAATCTGACCCATCCTTCGTAATCCAAGTCAAGTTCTACGTCTATCATGAAATCTTCCCTGATTCCTCCAAGCTTGATTCTCACAAATATTAGAGGTCCTCAGACCAAAGGTTTATGTAATTTATCACTTGTGACTTTTGACAGACAGATTTTTCTAAGCTCCACTAAAATTTTGCTTTGTCTCATTATGCAACAGAAAGGTCAGGGCTTCTTGACAACTTTGCCAGCAAAGGCAAGCCCTGGCTGATTCTACCAAGCTGAGAAGTTTCAAGTACAAGCCTGGTTTGAATCTACATGTTTGTTCTGATTGTCATTTATTTATTCAATAAGAGCCTACTATATGCCAGTCACTTGGATTACACAAAAACGTGTATTAGACAAAAATGAAGTCTCTTGTCTTCAAGAAAATTATGTTATAATGAAAACAACATATACACAGAAAAGCAAATTTAAAATGAATGTAAGGAGTACCAGCCCTGAAGTCAGGAGGACCCAAGTTCAGATATGATCTCAGACACTTAACATTCCCTAGCTGTGTGACTTTGGGCAAGTCACTTAACCTCAATTGCCTTAGCAAAAAAGCAAAAAAAAAATAAATAAAAATAAAATAAAATAAAATAAAATGAATGTAAGATAAGTACAAAATAATTCTCTGGAAAATACCATTGCTAATTTAGGGCAAGGAGAGTATCAGCATATACTTCATGTTGGGAGTGTCTCATAAGATAAACTTTGAAGGAAATAGGGCATTCTAAATGGCAGAAGTAGAAAAGAAAATACATTCCATTAAAGTAGAATATGGAAAATGAGAGATGGAATATAATGTACAGGAAATAGCAAATGAACCAGTTTAAATGGAATGAATATATAGAGGTATTTCTTTCTACCAGGGCCAGAGAGGAACTGACAGAATATGCAATTCTTTAGATTTTTTTTAAAACTTCCCTGTTTTTGAGCAGCTCCAAACCTGTCTATAATAAGCTTCCTATCTTTTCCCTCTACTTTTTGCTTCCCTCACTTCCATTTGAAACATTCCCAAAAGTCCAAATTGTTAAGATGGCTTAGAATTTATCATAAAGATTAGAGTAAGTGCTAAGGTTTCCTTTTAATAACCCTAGGTCATTCTTAGTTATGTTCAGAGATCATATCAAAGATGTGGGGGGAAAGTCAGGATCTATATGAGCAAAACTACAAAACACTCTCCACACAAATAAAGTCAGATCTAAACAATTGGAAAAACATCAAGTGCTCTTGG
>JAJPUD010016077.1:0-15728 GCA_023553655.1 Myrmecobius fasciatus | reverse complement strand
TCTATCTATCTATCTATCTATCTATCTATCTATCTATCTATCTATCTATCTATCTATCTGTATAATCTACTCATAGGTGGTACAACTAAGGAAGTGGGAGATATCATGTTTTATTCATTCATTGAGCCTTCATTAATTGAGGGTCAAAAACAGGGGAAGTGTAGTATCAAAAACTATGTATTGTAAACAGCCAGTATATCTCTCCTAAGTAGGTTTCAGACCTACAGGTTGACAGGTTCATCCCCCAGGTCTTTAAATCCTACTTGGACTATGTCATTCAAATTTGACACAGTTATGGAGAGCATGGGATTCTAGAGACAGGAGATATAGTTATTGGGAAGGGATAGATTAGTTTACCAGAGAGGAATGCAGTTGCTACAAAACTAAAGAAAGGATTCAGGAGGAAGCAGAGCCAAGATGGCAGAGTAAAGGCAGGAACTTGCCCAACCTCTTCCTCAGACTGATTTAAAATCTGTTTAAATAATGACTCTAAACAAATTTTACAGCATCAGAACATGCAAAATGATGTAGCAGAACATTTTCCAGTCAAAGGCAACTTAGAAAGTCTGCAAAAAAGGTGGGAATCTAGCGGGCAGTCCCAGTGCAGGATATGCCTTACCATCCTGGACACAGCCACAGCCACAGCCACAGCCACAGCCACAGCCCATGCCCAACTTCTGAAAAAGTGGCAGTAATGGTCCCTTCCAGACCTCTCAGTTCAGAGACATTAAATTGGAATTTCAGCAGAAAAAGCCCCAGCCACAATGGGGCAGGAACACTCCTTAACAATTCCAGGGCAGAAAAGAATGCTTGTGATCAGATTCCTAGAAGGATTTCTGAAAACAGCTGTACAAAATCCCTGAAATTTGGGGCAGTGTACCCTTCCCCTTAGAAACAGAACCTTACTTTAACTAAGAGTTAAAACCAGAGTAATGGGCTAGGAAAATGAAAAGAAAACAAAAAAATGTTTCTGGCAATTTAAAGTTATGGTGACAAGGAGGATCAAAAGAAACACTCAGAAGAATTTGAAGTTCCTACATCCAAAGCTCAAGCTATGGAAGAGCTCAAAACGGACTTTAAAAATCAAGAGGAAAAATTAGGGAACGAACTGAGAGAGATGCAAAAGGAAATACAAAAAGTTAATGAGGAGAATTCCTTAAAAAGTAAAATTGGTCAATTGGAAAAGGAGGTACAAAAGCTCTCCAAGGAAAATAATTCTTAAAAAAAATAGAATTAATAAATGGAAGCTAATGATTTTATGTGAAATCAAGGTACAATAAAACAAAATCAAAAAATTGAAAAAAATGTGAACTATCTCATTGGAAAAACAACTGATCTGAAAAATGGATTGAGGAAAGATAATTTAAAAATGATTGGTCCTATCTGAAAGTCATGATCAAAAAAGAGCCTAGACTTTCAAATTGTTAAGAAAAATTGTCCTTATATTCTAGAGCCAGAGGGTGAAATAGAAATTGAAAATATCCACTGATCACCTCCTGAAAGAGATCCCAAAATAAAAACTCCTGAAAATATTATAGCCAAATTCTAGATCTCCCAGGTCAAGGAGAAAATATTACAAGCATCTAATAAGAAACAATTCAAGTATAATGGAGCCATAGTTAGGGTAATATAAGATTTAGAAGCTTCTACTTTAAAGGACCATAGGACTTGCAATAGGATATTCCAGAGAGCAGTAGAGCTAGGATTACAACCAAGAATCACTTACCCAATGATTTTTAAGTGTTTATGATGAAAAGACAAGAGCTGAATGGAAAATATGATTTTTAAATACAGAACCATGGAGAAGTATAAGCAGGAAAGTGATATCATAAGGGACTTAATAACATTTATTTGTTTGCATTCCTACATGGGAGGATGATACTTGTAACTCATTAGAATGCTCTCATTATTATAGTAGTTAGAAGGTGTATATAGAAACAGAGATCATGGGGGTGAGTTGAATATAAAAGGATAATATCTTTTAAAAAATGATGAAATTAAGTGGTGAGAGAGGAATATACTGTGTGAAAGGGAAAGGGAGAAATGGAATGATACAAATAATCTGCCATAAAAAGGAGGCAAGAAAAACTTTTAAAATGGAGGGGGGAGGAGAGGGTGAGAGACTGAACCTTACGCTCATCATAAATGGCTCAAATAGGAAACAACATACAAAATGAATAAGGAAATAGAATTCTATCTTATCCTGCAGGAAAATAGTAGGGGAATGGGATATGGGAAGAAGAGGGAGGGTGATAAAAAGAGGGCATGTTGTGGGGAGGGAGTGGTCAGTAGCAAAACACTTTTGGGACAGGGTGAAAGAAGAGAGAGAATAAATGAGGAGCAATTCAATCAGTAATTGTAAAAAAAATTCTCTGATGGAATATTATTGTTCTCTGGGAAATGATGAGCAGGATGCTCTTAGGGAAAAAAAATCTGGAAAGTCCTCCAACAAAGTGAAATATACTGTATGCAAAATAATAGCAATGTTTGTTATTCTCAGTATTACAGTCATCCACAACTACTCTGAAGAACTTATGATGAAAAATCCTATCCATACCCAGAGAAGGAACTGATTGTGACTGAATACACATCACAACATTTTCTATTTTCCTCTCTATCTCTCTCTTTATTTTTAACTTATTTTTTGAGGGTTTTTATTTTCATTAGGATGGGACATCTATGTTTTCTTTCACAACTTGACTTTTATGGAAATGATTTTGCATAACTTCACGTATGGTTTCTTAATTGTTGGTGGGGATAAGGGAAAGAATCTAGAACTCAGAAATTTTAAAAACAAATGGAAAAAAATTGTTTTAAATATAACAGGGGAAAATATTAAATAAACAAATTAATTAAAATAAAAATAAAAAAGAGAAAGTATTCAGCCACAGAATACTCAGAGAATAATGTAGTTAATTAGCTGTTTAGACCAACGGTATAAGCCAAGTATCCTATCAACAGCAAGCCCAACCTGTGGCTGAGCTGGTTCCAATTTATTCAGATGGGGTTCTCTATATTCCATCTGCTGAAGGGCATGATGGATCCCTGGGGTTCAGGAGGTGGGAAGGTCTGAAACTAAAGATTTTGTTTAATTGTCTCCAGTTTTGAGGGTTACTGAGCGAAAGGGGCAAAGAGCCAAGCAGGCCATGATAGAAACTAAAGGGCACAGGTGGCATTAGTCTGTCACTTGGCTTCATGTATATATAAAAGAGTGAAACATCCGTTTGATTCTGCAGACTAAAATGACAGCTGTCAACATTAGAGCATATGCATATTCTTTTTTTGGCACTTGAAACTGAGTTGTTACATGGAGAGATATGCTAGAAAGGATGATGAGTCCTGGAAGGAGTCCTGTGCCTTGATGCAGAGGCTTGCATGGACTCTCTGTACACATTTGGTGGGTAATGGCATCCAAAAATCCGGCATGCAAAAGGTGGAGACCAACCAAATTGAGAGCTCAGCTCCTGCAGTTTACAAATGTCATTCCCATTCCCATTCCCACCACCACTCTCTTTATGAAAGTATCTCTCCCAACTCACCACTGCTTTCTAGAGCTAGTCAACAACATGTCAAAAGTCCCTGTGTCTATCCAGGGTGGACAGACACCTCTTGACAAGTTATCAACATTTAATACTCTGAATCCCAAACTAACACATTGGGCTATAAAAAATCTAGAGGCTTCTTTGTATGTCCTACATTCTCCTCATTTGAATTTTTCTTACAGAAACAACATGAAATGTATATATAAATCATAAAGGAAAGCCTAACTGTAATTTTTCCTTAATTGACAAGCATTCATTAAGTTCCCTTTTTGTGGCTTGCACTATACTATGCACTGGTAATATAAAGAAAAAAATGAAACAGTCTCTGCTTTCAAGTCTAGCTTTCAGTCTATCTGAGGGAGAAAATATGTACATTTATAGATACAGGCAAAATAGACAAAAGGCAATTTGGGGCTAATGTATAGCAACTGGGGAGATATGACAAGCCTTCACATAAAAGAAAATTTTTGAACTGAGCCTTATAAGAAACTTAGGTTTTGAAAGATGGTATTGAGGAAGCATTGCATTTCAGGTAATGGAGACAAAAAATACAAAGGCATGGTAATGAGAGGAGTGTCAGAAGTAAGAAGGCCAGTTGGTTAGACTGGGTATAAAAGGAGTAACATTAATAAATTTGGAGCCAGTTGTGAAAGGCTTTAAATGTCCAATAGAGGAGATTATTCATATTTTATCCTCAAAGTAATAGAAACCCCCTGGAATTTATTGAGCCATATGATCAGATTTGAATTTTAAGAAAATTATTTTTTCAACTCCCAAAGGGATGGCTTAGAATTAGGAGAAATCTAAGGGAGGCAGGGAGATCATTTAGGGTTTTAATAATCCAAATAGAAGGAGCTTAATCATAAGAACCTACAGCTAGAGATAGACATTATAAGTCATTGAGTCTAATTCCTTAATTTTATAGATAAAGAAACTGTTGGCCAAAGGAACGAAATTAATTGTTCAAACAAATAGCAATAAGCAAATGACAGGAAAGATTTGAACCTCCGAGTCAAATCCCAAACTCTGGGAGCCATTTATGTCTGCCTGGAAAACTTTTCAATACCATACCACTTTCACCCCCACAGAAATTAATCTGTTCATTTTCATTTGTCATCCTTTGCCTATATCTATATATCTACACACATAAATACATATATACACATGTATCTATCTCCATTCCTTCATCCATCTATCCATCCATCTATCCATCTATTTATCCATCTATCCATCCATCTCTCTATCCATCCATCTCTCTCTCTCTCTCTTTCTCTCTCTCTCTCTGTCTCTCTCTCTCTCATTATTCCCAATTACATGTCAGACAAAAGTTTTAACATTCTTTTAAAGTTTTGAGTTCCAAATTCTGTCTCTCCCTTACTAGTCTTATCTTCCCTCCTTGCAATAGTAAGCAATCAGATATAGGTTATATATGCCCATTCATGAATTCAAAAGATTCTGATTCCATGAGTCGTTTTTGCCCTGTCCTAGGTGGGGGACATTTTAGGTGATATTCAGCTTTGGTTTTTAGTTTGTAAGCTTCAATACATGATTTTATGATCCTGGATCTTCTCAGTTGATTGTGTCAGGCAGTTTCATTTTAATTATTTTCTTGACAGCACTTCCTGCAGAGGTATCACACAAGGGGTTCACCTGAAGAATCAGCCTCTAGGATCTGTGAGACACACACTATCATGTGGGAAGTACACTTGTTATGGTCAAGATTGAAAATAATGATGTTTCATTTGATTCCATAGCACCGAAAGAAGTTCAGTCCTTCCTGACAATTGCATTATCTATACTTAACTTTTAAAGGAAAATAAAAAGCTGTGGGTGCTACTCAGTTTAAAAAAGTGAAGTAAATACAGTTCCATCTCTTCTCTCTCTTTGTACCCCACCTCCAACCCCCTACCTCTCGCCAATCACTTTTCACAGTTCAAGAGCTTAGACCCAGGGACAGACCCAAAGTACAAGACTCAACTATATAACTTAACCTTTTCATCGAAGACTTCTCTTTTAATAGAGATAAAGGGATTCTAACAGACCACATTTTGTTCCCTATGTATTTCTACCTACCCCAAAGATATTATAAAAATATCTTAGTAAAAAGGGTACATGATAACACAGAACAAAGAACTTTTTGTGGGGAGAGGGATGAGCCTTTCCATCAGATAAGGCTCACAAAGGCATCCTTTAATAACAAATTCTTGTCTCTTCTTGGTCAAAGGATGCCCTTGGGTAACCTCAGGGAATGCCCCCATTTATTAAACAAAAATTGAAGCAATTCAGAGATGTTCTTAGTTAACTTAGGTTGACTTTAACAGTTTATACTCTCTTAAAAGCATATTTGGATCACTGAGCATTAGATGAACATTTTATAGTTCTCTGAGGAACATAAGGGTTACATTTAAATGAAAGAGCCAATATACTTTGGAATCAGAAGATGATGAAAAGAGCCCTACATAGAGATTGGATTATGACATGAGGGAAAAATTCAAGTGATTGGTGGATGTGAAATGAAAGGATGACTTAAGTATGGCTAATTCTCTTTATGGTTGCAATAGATTACAGTCAGAGATCATGGAAGTTTAGGAGACTGAGGACCTGAGAATCCATGATGCTCAAAGAGGACAGGTATTGCAATGTGACCAGAACAAAAATAACCTGGAGATGTGCACATTAGATTGAGACCAGATGGAGTGGATATTAAAGAAAGAGAAATATCAGCTGAGTGATGATAGAGTCTGAAAGGAGTAGTGGAGAATAAGGATGATGATCAATGTACTTTCTGACCTTTGTGTCAGGTCTTGTGAACCTTATCCTAAATGGGGCAGCATTTTATGTAATATTCAGCTTTGGTTTTTAGTAATTCTTGTAAAATAATAAATTTACAACTGTTTAGAGAGGCACAGAAACAAAGAAATGAGTGATTTTTGAAAACACAAAAGAAAATGTTCTCATTTATTAACAAATAATAGTTAAGATGCTTGCATGGCAAATATAACTTTAAAGATATAGAAGAGCTTATAAGAACTATTGATTTTTTTTCCAAATATACATCTTTGGTTTTTGCTTTTTTTCTTTTAATTGATAGCTGAGTGTGATGGTATAACTCTTGTGATCTCCACTACTGGGAGAATAAATTTTGTGGGATCCTTAAACATAGAAATTTCTGATAGTCAAATTTCTGCATTGTTTTGGCAGGGGGTTAGAGGAGGCCAAAGGAAAAGTAAATCAGTCCCAGTAGGAAACAGAGTTGAGTCAAAGCTTCTTTGCCCATTAGCAACAGGATTGAATCATGCATAGCCACTGTACTTCTAGGTCTGGATAGATTGGGAAATGTAGTCAGGGATAAATATATATATATATGTGTCATATATATATATATGATCTTAAATATTGACAAAAATTTTTAAAAAAACTTGTTTTTATCTTTGATGGATACTTTTTCTTTCTTTCCTTTTTCTTCGACCTATGTAATTAGTGAATAGAGCACTGGGCCTGGAATAAGGAAGATCTAAGTTCAAATTCAGTCTTAGATATTTGCATTAGTTTCTCAGATGTAAAATGTGTATAATATTTGAACTTAATATTTGTATTTGTTGTTGTGAGGATCAAATGAGATAATATTTGTAAGATATTTAGCATGCTGCCTGGCACATGATAGGTACTTGATAAATGCTTCTTTCCTTCTTCATTTCCTCCCCTATTTACTTTCTTTCTTCCATTCCTTCCTCAACTCACTAGCTAATTCATTGCTGATGAACTGGACCTATCTCATTTTATGAACAAAACAAAAAAAATTTCTATAGCTTAGAGTTGCTGAACTTTACAATGAGCCTCTTGTTTTCAAACCATCAGTATAAAAGTGACCTGATAACAAAAAGAGAATTACCGCCTCTCCAATTTTCCTTCCTTCTTTATAGCTTCTGAGCTTTACCTCACCTGGGCAATGCCTAAAATAGTCTACACACAGCTCTGCTCTGTTCTATCCTACTGCAACTGTATCTGGCAGTGATGTTAAATATAGTATTGCAAATGATTGACACAATTGAAGGGTAACGGTGTGATATAGACTGTATATTAATATGTATTTATTTATGAAAATATTCTGAAAATGTGATGTAATTTTTAAAAAGTATATGAGTTTTCATTTACCTTGCTGAGGTTAAGATAAAAAAGAAATAGGAAATGATGATTTAAAAAAATAAGCCATTCTGCTTCAAGCATTCAGAGAATTGATAGTGGATTTTTTTTTTAATTGAAAATACTTTGACAGTATTGCAGATATGTCATTGCAACTACATGTTTTCTGCTTCTTAATTGGAGCCATTCCTCTTGTCAGAAACTCAAATATATGTGGGGAAATTAATTCTCATTCTCATTTTTTCTATACTTTGAATTTTTGAGCATGTAGTCATTGTGTTCTTCTGTTGCTTCTTGCTAAATTTAACTGTATAGACCTAGAATATTTTTCAGCTACTCAAAGGTCATTCATTTTCTTTTGTCAGTCAAGTGTAAAGGTTAATAAATGGATTTATATATTCATTGATATTGGCAACTCTCAAGTGAGGCAGCTCCTACCAATAAAGGAGGGTACTTTTTCTACAACATATGGTCTTAGGGTTAACTGGAACACTTCTGTCCAAATCAAATGGAAACAAGCCATTAATTGGTATATAAGTATCCTTTCTGTCTGAATTGATAGAGTTTTTAAAAATAATGTTACCTCCTATTTATCTTGTGAAATATTTCCAATAATATTTTGATAAGTTTGAGGCCTCAGACCTGAAGGCTGGAACTCAAATTTTCATAACTTCAAGGTCAGTTTTCTACCCACTATAGAATGCAACATCTACAGCCATCATTTCTCAAAATATTAAAACCCCATCTTTTCCATAAAGTCATCTTTATTTATCTGGGGAACGTGTCAATATGCCTCTAATTCCTTTTTACCTAAATGAACCTTCAGTCCTTCTATCACTTCAAAAAGGATCCTTAACTCTTTCTTCTCACACAATGGAAATATTCAGCATATATATAATTTAGGTGCAGATAGAATAAATGGGACAAATTGGCTGGTTTTAGAATCAGGGAGCTCCAGATTCAAATTGCATATCTAAAACATTTTATCTAAGTGACCCTGGAAATAATTTAATTTTTGAGAGTCCCAAGGGAATTTTCTAAACCTTTAAATTTCAAATACAATGTAATTCATTGTACAGAGCCAGCTAGGTTGAGGCACTTAGGTCTTTACAGATGGAACTTGACCTGGAGTCAGTAAGAGATGAGTTCAAATGTAGCTTCTAGTTGTGTGTCTCTGGACAGGTCACTTATTCTCTCCCTACATTAGTTTCCACGTCTGTAAAATTGAGGATAATACCTCCTACATCATGTTGTAAGGATCAAAAGGGAACATTTTGTAAAGCACTTTGTAAATCTTGAAGCAATCTACAAATGCTAGCAATTGTTATTAACTGGATAAAATCATGTATTCAGTTAAAAAACAAACCTATCATCTCTTTATTTCTATATATCTATTTATTCTACCTATCTCTCTATCTATGTACCTATCATATCTATTATCTATCAATCACCTATCTCTCTATCCACATGTAGCACATATTTCCTACAGAGGGCTTATAAAATTATTTTATTACAGAATTCTTTATTAAAGCATCATAGGTTATCTAGAGCAAAGTCTGGACTTCACCCTCTATGGATTGGGGAGAAGACATTATAGAAGAGGATATCATAATAATGGAAGGTTGGAGTGGTCACTTGATGGTGGATGGCGTAGATTAGGAACAGGCTGCAAGGAATATCATGGGTATAGTTGTCCAAAAAGGGAATAGTTAGTTCCCTTCAGGAAGGAAATATAATCACCCCTCCAGGTCAGTGCCCCATGGGAGAAGAGGTAAAGTATGAGTATCCCACATTAGTTACAGGTGTGCATTTGTTCTCCTGATTCTGAAGTACTAATGAAGAAAAGACAGGAGAAAAGCAAACAAATAAGCAAGCAAAAAGGAAATAAGAGAACTAGAAGATTGCACTTCTGGTCAATGAATTACATATAAGCCAGAACTGACAAGCTCAGATTGTAGCAGTAGGTCACAGTGGGAATATGGCTGACAAAAATCCATGATCCCCGACATTCCCTGAGAAGGCTAAGGTGACCAAATGAGAAGAATGAAAGCCAGGTTCTAGCACAAATCAAGAGCAAGGGAAAGAGTGAGCTACTACCAGGAAGACAGTCTATGAAAGAGAGCCACTTGTGTCAAAGGCTAAACCAAGAGCCAGACACCATTCATAGCTACCAAGAGTAAGTAGAAGTTTGGCAAACAATTAGATTGTCAGTACAAAACCTCAGGGCTCAGGACAGAGACTCTGGGAATTACTGACACCAGAATTGGATACAAAGACCCTACCATTATTTCCCATAGAAGAGGGCCTCATACTAGGTGGTAGCTGGCTCAGACCTTCCAAGTGGGCCAGGCTTGGGAGATAATACATTGATTTAATTTTGCTATTATAAAGAATTTGGTGCCCAAGATAAAAGTGGATTCTTAATATTACTAATTCAATGTTAGCTCTTCCACAAAATACTTTGCCTATGCAGGTATTATTTTTTTTTCCTCACAAAAAGAACAAAACTAAAAACAAAACAAAAAACATTATAAATATATTGCAGTTCAACAAAAAATAGCAAAATAATTACAAAGTGTTAAATATTATTATGATTTAGAGACTTGGGTAATATTTTGAGTTTGGAATATATTTCCAAGTAATCACAAACCTGTTTTTCCAAGGAAGAATGCAGTTTCTGAATTGCCTTAAATACATATTTGATAATATCTAGTCATGTTGTCAGAAGGGAGCTGGTGGGGAGGAGCCCAGCTTCTTCAGCAAACATCAATCAGCTAATCATTCTGCCTAGTTGCACAATCATTTCCTCTAATGAGAGGTTTGTAATTGTTACTCATGATGACTTTACACATCATTGCTGATTAGTACAGGAGACAAGAAGGTCTCTATAGCCTGGTGCTTTCAAATGTGATGTTATCCAGTTGTTGGAAAAAGGCTTTGCTTTTCCTGAGCCTAATTGATTGTGTGGTTTCAACACTTTATCAACAACAAATGATGAACCCAATGCACATTTATAAATCACCTTTAATTAGGGCATTATTTCTGCATCAGATTTTTTAAAAGCTGTCATTGTCTATCATTTATATGAATATATTTGTGTTTTCAATTACTAGATAACATGGCTTACTATTTCTCTTCTATTGTTAAAGTTATATTACATTTTAGAACATCACCAGTTTCAAATTTATCTTATGCATTGGTGTTTTAATGTTTTGAAGAAAATGATTTCATGACAGGATTCTCCTAGCGAAAAGCTTTCAGTTTCTTAGCTATTACATGGTTAATTCCAAAATTTTCAGCTTGCTTGGCATTCAGCGCCTTTTTTGGAACTATTTAATTGATCAATATTTATTAAGAACCTATTGTAAATCAGGTTTTCTACTAAGCATCAAGTATACGAAACCAAAATTAAAACAACCCCTTCTCTCAAGGATATTATATTCTTTTAAGAAATACAATATGGACATATAAAGTATATACAGAATATAATATATAATATGTATGTATACATGTGTACTTACACACATATAATCTATGTATATATACATACATGCATAAATACACACATACATATGTACAAGATAATGGTGGGAAAAAAAGTCCTGAGAGTGGGTGGGGACTTAAAAAAGGTTTTATGTGAAGGATGGTACTTGAGCTGAATCTTGAGGGAAATAAATTCAAATAGGCAAGAGATAAGAAGAAAGTGCATTATAAGCTCAAGATATAATTAATGTAAAGAAGAAAGTGGCAAACCACTCCAGTGTTTTTGCCAATAAGCCTCCAAATGGTTTTGCATAGGACATTTAAACAACCAAATAACAACAATATAAAGAAGGAAGCAGCAAAAGCTGTATCTTGAATGAGAAACAACCAGAAGTCCTGTTTGGCTGGGCTATAGAGTAGGAGCAGATGAGCAAAGTATATGAAGATTGCAAAGATAAGGTGAGGTCAGGTTAAGAAAGAGTTTAAATGCCCAACAATTTATATTTGAACCTAGAGGTAACAAGGAAAAAATGTTCCTTTAATGAGTAGGGGACTGACATGGGCTGAGTTGACCTTTAAGAAAATCATTTTAGAGGAGATGTGAAGGATAGATTAGAGAGAGGAAAGACTTCAGGCAGGAACATTAATAAGGACACTTGAAAAAGTACAGGTGACAGGTGATGTCAGTCTTAATTGGGGTTAGTAACCATGTGAATAGAGAAAAGTGGTCAAGGATAACAATGAAATTGTTCCCAGATGGTTATGCCTAGAACAGAAATAGAAAAGTTCAAAAAATGGTTTTGGGAGAAGGATAATGAGTCCTGACTTGGGTATGTTGATCTTGACATATCTTTATCAATTCCATTTAAAAATTTTTGATAGGCAGTTAGTAATATTGCAGGTAGATAGGAGTCATCTTTATAGAGATAATCATTCAACCAAAGGGAAGTGATCATCACCAATACAGAAAGTAGAGAAGCAGCGTTTCTAGCCCTGACTTTATTTTATGATCAACCATCCAATTTAATCTCTTACATTTCATGAACATATACTTAAGTTTCAATTAGTCTGGCCTATTTAATTTTTTTTATTTTTTATTTATTTTTTTTATTAAAGTTTTTATTTGTATAACATATATATGGGTAGTTCCCCAGCATTGATCTTTACAAAGCTTTCCATTACAAATTTTACCCTCAGTCCCTTCCCCTCCCCTAGATGGCAGAAAGTCCACTACATGTTAATGATGTTGAAATAATTAACAAGTTGTGCAAGAAAAATCCTATCTACAAGAAAAAAAAAAAAAAGAAAATCAGAGTAAGGAAACACAATGCAAGCAAACCTCAATAGAGAGCATGAAAATGTTACGTTGTGGTCCATATTTCATATCCCTCTCTCTGGGGGTATATGGTTTTCTTCTGTGAACAATTGGAACTGGTTTGAGACAATTCTTTGTTGCAGAGAGCCATGTCCATCAAAATTGATCATCATGTAATATTGTTGTTGCTGTGTATAATGATCTCCTGGTTCTGCTTGTTTCACTCAGCATCAGTTCATGCAAGTCTCTCCAGACCTCTCTGAAATCGTCCTGCTGGTCGTTTCTTACAGAGCAATAATATTCCATAACATTCATATACTATAATTTATTCAGCCACTCTCCAATTGATGGGCATCCCTTCAGTTTCTAGTTTCTAGCCACTACAAAAAGGGCTGCCACAAACATTCTTGCATATGTGGGTCCCTTTCCCTCCTCTAAGATCTCTTTGGGATATAGGCCCAATAGAAACATTGCTGGGGCAAAGGGTATGCACAGTTTGATAACTTTTTGAGCATAGCTCCAAATTACTCTCCAGAATGGCTAGATCCGCTCACAGTTCCACCAACAATGTATTAGTGTCCCAGTTTTCCCACATCCCCTCCAACATTCATTGTTATCTTTTCCTGTCATTTTAGCGAATCTGACAGGTGTGCAGTGGTACCTCAGAGTTGTCTTAATTTGCATTTCTCTGATCAATAGTGATTTGGAGCAACTTTTCATATGACTAGAGATGGTTTTAATTTCATCATCTGAAAATTGTCTGTTCATATCCCTTGACCACTTATCTATTGAAGAGTGGCTTGAATTCTTATATATGTGAGACAATTCTCCATATATTTTAGAAATGGGGCCTTTATCAGAACCATTAAATGTAAAGATGATTTCCCAATTTGATGCTTCCCTCCTTCTCTTGTCTGCATTAGTTTTATTTGTTCAAAAACTTTTTTAACTTAATATAATTAAAATTATCTATCTCGTGTTCAATTAGGAGTTCCATATCTTCTTTGGACATAAATTTATTCCATCTCCACAGGTCTGAGAGGTAAACTATACTATGTTCCTCTAATTTGCTTACAATATTACTCTTTATATCTAGATCATGAAACCATTTAGATCTTATCTTGGTATGCGGTGTTAGGTATGGGTCAAGCCCTAATTTCTTCCCCACACTAGTTTCCAATTTTCCCAGCAGTTTTTGCCCAATAGTGAGCACTTATCCCAAAAGCTGGGGTCTTTGGGTTTATCAAACACTAAATTTTTAAAGTTATTGCCTAGATTGTCCTGATAACCTATGCTATGCCACTGATCAACTGCTCTATTTCTTAGCCAGTACCAAATGGTTTTGATGACCACTGCTTTGTAATATAGTTTTAGATCTGGTACAGAAAGGCCACCTTCATCTGCCTTTTTTTTTCATTAATCCCCTCGAAATCCTTGACCTTTTGTTCTTCCAAATGAACTTTGCTACTATTTTTTCTAGATCTGTAAAATAATTTCTTGGAGTTTGATTGGTATGGCACTAAATAAGTAAATTAGTTTGGGTAGTATTGTCATTTTTATTATATTCGCTCGGCCTACCCATGAGCACTTAATGTTTTTCCAATTGATTAGATCTGATTTTATTTGTGTGGAAAGTATTTGTAGTTTAGTTCGTATAGTTTCTGACGTTTCCTTGGCAGATAGATTCCCAAATATTTTATCCTATCATCTGTTATTTGGAATGGAATTTCTTTTTGTATCTCTTGCTGCTGAACTTCGTTGGTAACATATAAAAATGCTGATGATTTCTGTGGATTAATTTTGAATCCTGCCACTTTGCTAAAGTTGTGAATTGTTTCTAGTAGTTTTTTAGTTGAGTCTCTAGGGTTCTCTAAGTATACCATTATGTCATCTGCAAAAAGTGATAATTTGGTTTCTTCATTACCTACTCTAATTCCTTTTATCTCTTTTTCTTCTCTTATTGCTAAAGCTAACATTTATAATACGATATTAAAAAGTAATGGTGACAGTGGGCAACCTTGTTTCACTCCTGATCTTATTGGGAATGGTTTTAGTTTGTCTCCATTACATATGATGTTTGCTGATGGTTTTAAATAGATGCTACTGATCATTTGAAGGAAAAGCCCATTTATTCCTATACTCTAGTGTTTTTAATAGGAAAGGGTGTTGGATTTTATCAAATGCTTTTTCTGCGTCTATTGAGATAATTATATGATTTTTGTTAGTTTGGTTATTAATATAATTAATTATGCTATAGTTTTCCTAATATTGAACCAGACCTGCATCCTTGTTATAAATCCTACTTGGTCATAGTGTACTATCCTGGGGATGACTTTCTGTAATCTCATTGCTAATATCTTATTTAAAATTTTTGCCTCTATGTTCATTAGGGAAATTGGTCTATAGTTTTCTTTCTCTGTTTTTCACCCTACCTGGTTTAGCTATCAGCACCATATCAGTCTCATAGAAGGAATTTGGCAGTATACCGTCTGTCCCTATTTTCTCAAATACTTTCTATAGTATTGGAATTAATTGTTCTTTGAATGTTTGGTAGAATTCCCATGTAAATCCATCTGGCCCTGGAGATTTTTTTTCTTAGGGAGTTGGTTAATAGCTTGTTCTATTTCTTTTTCTAATATGGGGCTATTTAAATAATTTATATCCTCTTCTGTTAATCTGGGCAATCTATATTTTTGTAGATATTCCTCCATTTCATTTAGATTATCAAATTTACTGGCGTAAAGTTGGGCAAAGTAACTCCTAATTATTGCTCTAATTTCCTCTTCATTGGAGGAAATTCGTTCTCCCTTATCATTCTTGAGACTAACAATTTGATTTTCCTCTTTCCTTTTTCTTATCAATTTAACTAAAGGCTTATCAATTTTGTTGGTTTTTTTGTAGAACTAACTCTTAGTTTTATTTACTAATTCAATAGTTTTCTTATTTTCAATTTTATTAATTTCTCCTTTTATTTTTAGAATTTCCAATTTGGTATTTAATTGAGGGTTTTTAATTTGCTCTTTTTCTAGTTTTTTAAATAATAAGCCCAATTCGTTGATCTTTTCTTTCTCTATTTTATGCAAGTAAGCATCTAAAGATATAAAGTTACCCCTTATAACCGCTTTGGCCGTATCCCACAAATTTTGGTATGTTGTCTCCTTATTGTCATTCTCCTGGATGAAATTATTGATTGTGTCTATGATTTGCTCTTTCACCCATTCATTCTTCAGGATTAGATTATTTAA
>JAJPUD010016076.1:0-31146 GCA_023553655.1 Myrmecobius fasciatus | reverse complement strand
CCTTCCTTCCTTCCTTCCTTCCTTCCTTCCTTCCTTCCTTCTTTCTTTCCTTTCTTCCTTCCTTCTTTCCTTCCATCCTTCTTTCCTTCCTTCTTCCCTTCCTTCCTTTCTTCTCCATCCATCCCTGCCTCCCTCTCTTTCTTTCCTCTTCTCCCTCTCTCCCTCTCCCCCCTCCCCCTCTCTCTTTTCCTTCCTCTCATTCCTGAACATCCTTGTGAAATTCATGAGAGATCTATGTCTTCTTTCAGTAACTAGAGGGATTAAAATGATTTATATTTATGGGAAGCCTCAACCTCACTCATGCGGAAGTCATAATTTCTCAGGTACTCTGCTACCACCCAGCTTTAGTCACTCAACCGATAAGAAACCTTGGGGATGTTGGACTGTTCAGTGCCATTGCTGATATGTCCAGCTTATTAGTAATACAGGAAAAGAACACTATTTCTACTGGTCCTTTTTGGGGGGGGAGGGGGGAGAAACCAGAATTGCAACTTCATCAATGTAGAAAACTCCTATGAAAACTTTTCCCACCAATGCAGATCAGCAACTCTTCTGTAACTCAGAGTCCTAGAGCATTGCCCAGGGCACTGAGAGAATTTGAATGTCCTGCCCATAATCACATAGCTAGCATATGTTAAAGTTGGCACTTGTACTCAAATCTATGAATCCAAGGCTGATCTTATATATATATGTGTGTATATATATATATATATATGTATATATATATATTACAACAAGCAGACTCTCCACTTAGTCCAAGTTGATGCAAATTTTATATATTTATAATACATATTATATATTATAAATTTACATATATTCAATTTCCTTTCTCAAGTGCATTATACTTTTTGTCAAGGAGAATCCCAAGGTCCATCTGTGAACTTTGTCGAATCATCCTTGGTAGTCAATTGTAACTTTCCTTAATTCCTAATTATACATGGTAATAGGGGTCAAGACTGTAGGAAGTATTAGCTAAATTCTGTAGTACCCCAAGTTGAATTTTATTCAATAGTTTCTATTTTTTTCTAATATTAAAACCAACCAACCAATCCTCTAGCCAGTATTACCCATGTGGTGCAACATTATTGTTTGTCCTTCAATCTCAAAGAGGACTATGACATTAGAGAAATGATGTTATGACATGCAAGTGAATTAGATTTAAGTAAGGATTATGCAAGGTTACCTGCCTCACTTTCCCCTCCAGAGCTATCTGGGTTCAGTGGCAAGATATAGATCAAGGCAACTGGAGTTGTAGTTCTGGACTTGGAGTCAGGAAGTTCTGAGTTCAAATCCCATCTCTGATAATTACCAGCTATTGACCAAGAGTAAATCAATTAAGGTCCCAGATCTCAGTATCCTTTTCTGGAAAATGAGGACAAAAGCTCTAGTACCCACTTCATAGAGTCATAGTGCTACTTAAAGAACATAGTGCATGTAAAGTGATTTGCAAGCTGCAAAGCGCTATATAAATGTCAACTATTATTACCAGAAAGTAGAGGAATTGGCTTCTGATAATGCAGCTAATGAGCAGTGAAATAGCCCAAAGGCAAGTAGTAAGGGAAAGGAATGGACCTAGCTAATCCACAAATGGATAATTATCCCCTGAATAATTAAAAGCTGACACTGTGCAATTGAGGGACACAATTCAAAATACTGACATGACAGAAAATACTACTTTGCAGATGTGGAATGCAATTCTGCAATTACCAAACATATATTATTAGCAAGTGTTAGTAAGGTCTAATGGGAAGAACATTGGAGTAGGAGAAAGAGAAGACATTTTTCTCTAGCTCTAAGACTGATTTGCTGGATAGTTTGGTTTGACTCATGCTACTTCAGGATCCTACTATTTTTCTATTTAATTCTACAGCTTTCTAATTAATTCTACAGCTTTCTAATTAATCTTACAGCTTTCCCTGGAACTATTTTATTACTGACTGTCCTAGGCACTTCCACTGTACTCTCTTGATCTTACAATAAGCAGATTCCCTTAGATCCATTTCATATTCTGCAGTTAGTTCTCCTCACTCCTCAATGTAACTAAAACCTGGCTTTTCATTGATGTCACTTCTTTCAAACTTCTCTAACAGAGGCTGTTTCTTTTCCTAATCCTGTCAATTGATGGGGAGAGGAAAAAGGTTGGTATATTCCTTTCTTGCCACAAGTTTCTAAACCAGTTTTTCCAATATTACTCAAAATCATCTTCCTTTCTGAAGTTCTCCCTTCCTGATCAGGAAGAATACTCTGCTTAGTTATTTTATAGCCATTTCTCAACCCCTAGGATAAGTTCCATTTTTCTTAATGACTTCAACAATTGACTCATGATGCTTTTGTACACCTGGTCCTTTGCCATGACCCTCAACCTGCCTAAATCTTTCAAAACACTCCTCTAATCTAATGACATTAACCTTAATTCCACTTCTGTATCTTATCAGGATGGCCATATCTTGGGTTATATTTGAGATTATATCTCTTCTTAGTTCTCAAACAATGTAATTACTATCTCTGGCTCAAACTTTTTATTCTCCTAACTACATCTCTCTTAATTTCTTTTGTTGAATGTACTTTTTGCCTGCAGTGTAATCTTTAGGCCCCTCTTATTTTCCCAAACTTCTTTCTGGTTCCAAATGACTTCCTACTAAATTGGAACTCCATGGTCATTCATTTCAACAATGCTCTTGTTAATATCTTAAAATTATTTACTCTCCTGACCTTATGTTCTTTCCATTCAAGGAACCTCTATTTTAATATTGTCTTTCCTCCTAGGCTTCCAGTTGCCATTGGAAAATTCACCAAAAATATTCAACATATTTGTACTCTGTGATATCTGTGTCTCCATCAATATTTTAAAAATCCTTCTTTCCACCCTTTATTGACTTCATTTTATTCCCCACAAAGGCCATTATATTCATTTTAGATTGACTCTGAAAGATCAAAGAGAATTTTTTTTAAAATTCAGTAAACATTTATCAAGGTGGTATAAGAGATACAAAAATAAATGTCATCATTCTTCCCTTCTGGAACACAAAATCTATAGATCCTTGGAAGGGATCTAATTTGATGAGTATCCAAACAAGAATCTGCTCTACCATGTGCCTGATGAGTGGTCATGCAGACATCATTGGAAAAAATCATGTGATAGGAAAGCCTCAGTTTCCCAAAACTACACATTTATATCAATTAACCAATTATTAGGGACCTTTTTCTTGCTTTAAGCCTAAATCTGCCTTTCTGCAATTTCTACTTTAGCAGTCCTACTCCTTTGATCTAGCATCAAGAACAACAAATCTAATTCCTCTTCCATGTGGCAAGCCTTGCAATTTTGAAAGATATCCATAATAATCTCCCAAATGAGCTACTTTTCAGGCTGAACATAGGACTATGGAAACTTGAACAAGTTTAAAGGCAGTAGGAAGAGTCAGTGAAGTGGAAGAAATACTTGAGATATAAGAGATAGAAGTAGTGAATTTGGTGATACAAGATCCTAAAAGCGATAAGAAAAAATTGAATCCTCCCTTCTGCAAGAAACCTTTCCTGAGTACTTTTAATACTACTGCCTTTCCTCTATTGATTATTTCTAATTTATGTTGTGTATAGTTTGTTCATAGTTATTTGCATGCTATCTTTTCCTTTAGGCTATGTGCCTTGAGAGCAGAAAAATGTCTTCAGTTTTTCCTTTTAATTCCTACTGTTACCAAAATGCCTGGCACTTTGTAGGTCTTTAATAAATATTTATTGACTGATTATAAATAAAACCTAGATACTGGGAATTCAGAAGGTGGAGATTCTAGTCTAGATTCTATTACTCTATTATTGACTAGCTATATTGTAACAGAGGTCATTTACTTAATTTCTCTGAAATTCAATTTCCTTATCTAAATTGAGGGTAATAAACACATGAGATAATTACTTTAAAGGGTTGACAAGAGGAAAATGCTCTGAAAGCTTAGTGTTTTATTATTCAAATGTGAATTATTACTATTATGTTTTCTTAGTGATAACTCAAATAACAACTTTTTTTTTCAAATTAGTCATCAAGTTCTGTTAATAGTTTCTTTGATTGCTTTTTTGTCTCTATTTTTTCTTCCCCCTGTCCCTCCATCCATCCTAACACCAATTACAGAGAAAAGATATTATTAACTTCTCACCCTTGAGATTTGTGAGGAACAACATCCCTGTGTGAAGGAAGTGAATGGTCAAAACAAACAAGAGGAAAAAAAATAAAGAAAAAACCTTTCTAAACTCAAGCCTTACCAATTAAACTCTAAAGAACTAAATTATTCTAACTTTGGGAACAACCTTCAATTGGTATGATGGTATGTAGTAATGGATCTAAATTTCTTTTTGAGGGTTCAGTATCACTTGAGTTTTTTGATGATTCTTCCAAACTCTGCAAATATAGACCTTTATTAGGACCTTTATTCCTCCCATTTTAATTCCTCCCATAATTAATTTGATAAATATTACAATGTACCCAGCACTAAGGGAAATTGAATGAAGTTCCAAACACACACACAAATACAAAAAACATCTACTGTCAATATCTTCAGTCAGTATGTGATTGAGTTGAGTTGATTTCAATCAATCTTATGACAAGCCCATAGAATGCTTCATAAAAGTCTGTTAAAGTGAATTAATAAATGAAAACAATTATACAATAATACAACAATTTCATCATGAATTAAAACCCTGACAAAATACCAAGGCAAATAAGAGATTTAAAGCCAAATACTTGCGTAATGTACAAATCTTTGCTGGATAATGCTTGTGATCTTATATTTATGGCATCATTAAGCCAGATGGATCCAAAATGCTGTACAAACTTTACTAACTGTATGTGCATACTAAATAAGAAGTCATTTTTACTTAGCACTGAGGTGTAGCTACTTCTGAAAGATAATGGGGCTAAGATTTTAAAAGGGCTTAGTAACTTAAGACAGTCTTTTAGGTCAGGAAATGAGAACCACAACATCTGGTTGAAGCTAAAAGAGAATTTTAACTAATTACTCAAGCTGGAATATGGCCAAGACCCTGGAGTTAACACACCTGGATAATATCTGCAGAGTGTTTCTGGAGAAATACACTCTGGTAAGAGAGAGGATAGTGAAACTTTTATAAGTCAGTGAAGGGAATGAAAAAATTACAAGATTAAATTTCTTTTCCTTGTTATCTCTCTTCCTTATCTACTGCATTATATATGAACATACATGCATACACTTACATGTATACAAATATGCATATATATATACACATATATATATGCACACACTTATTTTTTATCATTCTGTGACTGGGCAGAGTGATGTTTAACCTGGCTGGCTTCTGGTGGAAACTCTTGTAGTAGGAGACCTTATGCTCCCAATATAAGGCATGCTTGCCTTTTTTCAGCTTAGGAAAGAGTGATGGAGTGATTAGTGATTGAATTCAGTGAACACTCTCAAATGTCTAGTGAGAAAAAAATCACTTTTCCAAGGGTATAAAGTATTAATGAGAGCCTAAAAATCAAAAGATCCATTAAAT
This sequence comes from Myrmecobius fasciatus, assembly GCA_023553655.1. Lineage (NCBI taxonomy): Eukaryota > Metazoa > Chordata > Mammalia > Dasyuromorphia > Myrmecobiidae > Myrmecobius > Myrmecobius fasciatus. Next base: position 25,626 of record JAJPUD010016076.1, on the reverse strand, counting down.
AGTTGATTAGTTATGACGATGTTTAAGATGACAACTTTTTAATAAAGAAAACCAGACATATTTTAAAATATTCCTTAATTGCCTATTATTTTAAAAAAAGTAATGATAAAAAGTAATGATGTACTATTAGATTCCAAGGAAGAAAATTGTGTATTTGATGGGCTTTTAAGCCCCCTTGCATTAAGCAATGATAGGTGGGAACAAAATGGAATATATATATGTATGTATATATACATATATACATATATATGTGTGTATATATGTGTGTGTGTGTGTGTGCTTCTTCTTAGAATATATATATGTATAGGTATATGTATATATGCATATTATTTAATACTATAAGGTGGTACCTCTTATAAGGCAAAATTATATTCAATGATCATAGTAAAATAACAAAAATGGCATAGCACTTTGCAAAATAGTTCTATTTTTGTTTCCTTTTGGTTTGGACTTGAGTTTTCATCAGTGAGAGGGAACTTCCATTGAGTCTTCTATAACTTAAAGTTTAATTGAATTATCTGGTCCTTGAGACCAGATTAGGGCTCAAATTGTAGGATGGACTTTATTTAAAACAAACTTTCTGTCCATTGGTCTATCCTGCCTCTCATGTTCTCTTTAGATACTCAGAATAAAGCAAACATTTTCATCTGTAGAGTCATGCTTTATTTTCATTTTTCTTCATGTTTTCTTTGCTATTATACCCATAGCAAGAGAGACTTTAGAATTCTCTTTGATTTTATTTTGGCAAACATTCCATTTTTAAAAAGAAAAAGAAAGACTGTATTTTGAAGCAAGATAGAAGTAAATGTACAAATAGATAAAATTAAAAGTGTGGATTAAGGTAAATAGGAAATGATAAAATCTTTGGAAAAGAGTAAGCATGTTCTAATGATGAACATCTAGCTGATTTTTTGAAAAGCAGCCAAGATAGTCTAAAAATAGTTGTCATTAAAAAATACAAAACCAAAAAAAAAAAAAACCTCACCATCCACAATAGCTTATAAACAGTTCAATGAATTTTGATAGTTATTTAGATCTAGCCATAAAGACTACTGGGCAGAAGTAGCATTGTTTTTCATGGGACCACAGGTATAATTATTCACTTCTCTGATTTCATTCTCACTTCACAGACATTGTTCTGCTTTTGTCAGACATTTTAACTTCATGTTGGAAGTAGAGTCAGTAGAGTCAGAATTAAAGTGTATGATTATCAATTAAAAAACTGAGGTGTTAGACATCAACTGAAGTGACACTGGTAACATTCATAATTTAATGATATTATGTTTGTTAAGTGCTTAAGCGCAATGCCTTGCACAGACTAACTACTTAGCAAAACTTATTTGTCTCTCCCTTCAAATTCCCTCACCAGAGAAAACACAGAACTAATTCACAATAGTTAACAATACTTGATCTCTAAATGTAGCTACAGAGCCTTAAGTGATTGATTATATAATGATATTTTTGCATTTGGATACTAAACTTTTTGTCCTATTGTGCTTGGAATTTATTGGATCAAAATCTCCAGATGGCAATAATAATAAAAATAATAATAGCAACGCACTTGCAAACTTAAAAGATGAAAATGAATTTTGTATGTAAATATGGTTAGTCTAACATTTACTAAAACAATAAAAGTGAAATATCATTAAATAATTGATAGATGAAAATAGTGATAATTACATAATTTTATAAATAACATAATTTTATTTTATTTTTTTTAAATTTTATTTTATTTGCATAACATATGTGTGGGTAATTCTTCGACAATAACCCTTACTTAGCTTTCCGTTACAAATTTTCCCCCCCAACTTCCCCACCCCTTCCCTAGATGGCAGGATATCCACTACATGTTAATTATGAATAACATAATTTTATAAAAAGTTATTTGTTGTGGTCACACATTTAGTGTGTTGGAATCCTAGAATTTGAATTGAAATCTGCATAATGAAGAACCAGTCTTTTGTCCACAAAGCCATGCAGACTGCTCAAGAAATTTTATTTGCAAATTTACTTAAGATAGAGCACTGTAATATTCCTGAAGACAAAGGACATTGATGTGTCTGTGCCCAGTTATCTCAGCTGGTTAAAGAATGGAGCTTAAAATGCATAGGCCATGTATATTATAATTCCTTTAGGTTCTTCTCTTTACCAGGGTAATGAATTGAATTTTCTTAGAGGGTATCACTAGCAGTACTTCTGATATAAAGAGGCCAGACACTGAGAGTATAGAAACAAAGAATCATTCTGAGTGTAAGTCAATACGATCTTCATGTAAATTGACTTAGTTCTATATAGTGAGAATAAAATTTTAATTAAAAAAAGTAAAGATCAGAGGTTTGATTTTTTTACAAATAAAATTCCATCATAACAAACGCTTTTGTTTCACACATTTCTATACAACCCAACAGTTATCAAATCCTAGATAATGGTTCATTTGTTAGAGTAATATTCAATTATTAACTTTTTAGTACCAAAAATTTCAGTAATATATGATTTAGGCATTCATTTAGAGAAGGTTTTTTTTTTGAAATAATATATGACCCCTATGTAAAAATCTTCTATTAATGACCTACAAATGAAAGAAGTTTTCAGGAGATATTAAGTTGGGTGATGGTAGTGTATAGGCCATTAATGAGAAAGAAATAATAAAAATCAATGCTAACAGCTTAGGTATTTGATCTTCTGACCTTTTACATCTGACCTACAAGTCATTTCTCCATATTCTACATAATTGGAGAATGTTCAAGGTCATAACTTATGCTTGTGTGGCTATTAGCCAAACTTAACTTTTGGTCAAAGTCATCTTTAAAAGAGGCTAGGTTGGAGGTACCTTCTAAGTCACATATAAAGGCATTTCAAAAGCTGAATGTCAAACCTTTGTCTTTAAAGATTAAGTAGTATGAGGGTTGTCAAATATTAGTAAGGTATGTGGAGCACTTGGAATTTAAACTGCCGTGTATCAGAGTGTGTGCCAGTCGTTTAAGCTTTAAAACATTTCTCCTTAAATTGGGGTCGACTAATAGACCAAGTGTAAAATTGTTACTTTAAATTTCATTGGCAATAGCTGTGGTGCATGTCCTCCTCCTTCCACCTTTGCTTTGAAAGGCCTGGGTGGCTCTCTCATCACACTTACTGATGGTGCGAAACTATTCACTGATATGTGAGCTTTAATGGCCGTATAGCATGGCACTTTCAGCATTTTCTGTGCTCTTGGCCTTCTGTGTCCTGAATATACTACTAGTAATTATTCATCACCACTGTCCTTCCTCAACACTTAAAACTATTTTCCATCTTGGTAGACAATTGTGGTGAAATTATGTTACCAGACTCCCCTACAGGAAATTGGTTGATAACTTCATTTTGCTTTTTCTCTTTATCTGAAGATGAAAATCTGTAAAATAAAGAAGATGGGAAGGGTGTGAGAATACAATAGAGAAGTGTACTAAGAGATACTCAAATCAAAGCAGTTGGCTTCTACAAAGAAAATTTGAGAAGACCTGTTTGTAGTGAGCTTTTGATTTAAGGAATTATTTAAACAATTAACTAGTTTCAGATAAATATGAATATTTGAGCCATGATAAGTAGTAGATGGAGAGAAGTCAACTTGCCTGGTCAATGTAGGACAAAATATGAATTTTGGTGCTGAAAATTTGAAGTTGACATGCAGAGATGAAGGCAAAACACCAAATTATATGATCATTTTATAGAAATGGTCTTGCCAAAAAAATGTATGGGCTATTGATAATTAGCTGGAATAATAAACTAGGATTATAAGAATCTGAATTAAGAAGAATTGGTTTCTTCATCCAAAGGTTTTGCTAACATGTAGTCTGAAAGTCTTCTGTAGTGATTATTAATGTGAAATGCCAAAAATATGAGTTCTACCACAATAGAAATTATAAGAAAATTAAGATGCATGACTACAAACAAAATATTAATGATTCTATCTGAACAGAATGTTAAGAGATTTTTACATGAAATCTGATTGGCCAATGTGCCTGACATTAATTATCTAGAGTTGTCCTTTCCATCCTGATTTAAACTACATCACTCATAACAACAACAACAAAAAAGCTTGTCTCCATTTTTTCAATTTTTCATTTTCATTTCATCATAGTAATACCGACCTAGATATCAAGAATTTTCTGAGAATTAACTCCACCCTCCTCATCATTATTCCCAGGAAAATACCCTAGGCCATGATTAGTATTGCTTCACTTGAGTCCAAAATGTTGTTCACTCAACTTCATTATACTTTAGTCAAATTAAAAACTTTTAGAGACCTAGTATTTTTTTCTAGCTGATCAAAATTATGCACTAACATACCATTTACAGCATGTTGCAGAAGTGTCTCATTATCTCTTTTTTTTCATCTGTTATTAATGAAAAGTGCTCTTAGGTTTCAATAACTTATGGAAGTTATTCAAGGAGAAATGTTTGTGAAGGTCAGTAAAATATGAGAGTATTTTATTTTTGCACCCAATCTTCTTTTTTTCCACTTTTGCTTTAGTGTGTTTTTACAATGATCATTATGAGCAAGTTGTAAAGAAAAACAGGGAAATGGAAGGATATAGGTTAGGTCTTGAGATAATGATTATACAGAACACTTATTTACATGCAGGCTACAATCAAATATTTCTAGAAATAGTGCAAGTACAAAAAATATAATTAGTTTCAAGAAACACTGAAAGAATGAATGATATATCTCTTACAAGCTTTATGGAGAAATCTCTACTTAACTTAATTCTTTCCATTCCTTGGTGTCCAGTGTTTGTGACTATAGGGTTACTTTAATTTTTACTCCTCTTTTAGTTCTCATATTGTCACTGTCTCATTGATTCTACTTCTATACCATTTCTTAAATCTATCCCTTAGTCTCTAGTCTCACTGTCATTGTCCCAACAGAGAGCTTTATTACTACCTTCCTGTTGAAAGACTTAATGAAGACTATATATCTCTACTCTCTGTGCCTTCCAATCCATATTTTATATTGCAGCCAGAATAACTTTCCTAAGGTAGAGATCTGGCCTTGTTGCCACTCCTTAAAAAAAATCAATAGTTCCCTAATGACCTATTGAACAAGTTCAAACTTACTGGCATTCATGATCCTATGGGATCTATAAGCATCCTAACTTTCCTTATCACATATTGTATAACTCAGTTAAACTGAACCACTTTTCTGCCTCACCTGCTCTCCTCTATCTCCTTGTTGGGTTTTTTTTTGGATGTCCTTTCCTACTTTGAAATGTCTTCTTCCCCCTCTTTTCTAATTGAATTGTTACCCATCTTTTAAAGAAAAGTTAAAATATTACCTCTTCCACAAAGCTTTCATTGATTTCTACATTTGAATTGACTCATTTTCTCAGACTTAATCCACAGCCCTTGCTCTTGTAATTCTAATGAATTTATCCAATGACATTGTATAACTATCTAGGTTGGTTACTAGAATGCAAACTCCCTGAAGAACAGTTTAAAAAAAAATCTAAACATTGTATCTCCTCCAGATTCAGCACAGTACTCAGCATACAGCAAGCATTTAATAGATGTTTGTTGAATTAATTAAAACTATATCCCAGTCTTTTGAGGATGATTAAACGTCAAGGCAAGTACCAAGCTTGCTACAAAATGTCCCTTGTTGCTATGTTAGCAAATGAATAGACCCCTGATATGGATAATATGACAGTTCATATGTTTTGTTAACTTTGGGATGCTTAAGATAAAACAAAATAGTGTTTAGTGACCTTACCCTCTAGAATTACTTCATTATCATCAATTGGTATTTATTATCTTCCTCAAATCTGAATACTTTTAAAGTAAATTAAACAGATTTGAATTTCTTTTTATCCTTTTTCATTTTAAAATAGACACCAATAGTGCTCAGAACATAGGAACACAAATAGACGACCAAAAAATGCTAGAAAAAAGCTAGCATTGTCACTGTAGGAAGCCTCAGTACTTATGAATAAACAAAGACATCTTTACACTATTTACAATTTATTGTTTATGATTCTTCCATTTATTCATTGACTTCTGTGCATGACTAGGAGTTAATTATGTTGATTCTATCAATCAACAACTATTAAGTGTGACTGTTACAATATCTCGGGTTTGGCATCTTTTTTGCTACATTTTAATTTCATAGATCTTCTAGTAGCATCTGGCTCATTTGTCTACTAGTCTTGGAAAAAATTCTGAAGGGTAGATATCAACCTTTTCTTCAGATGTTAACGCATACATCTGGGCAAAAAATTCTTGGAATCAGCCACATAGTATTGCTCTTAAGTGCCTGGTGCTGATCCTTCTCAGTTTCTTTATTTCCCTGTCTCAGAAACACTATTCCTGACAGTGCCGACTCCATTTTTGTCCCTAGTTTTATATGTGTAGTTCTTTTCTCCTATAAACCATCACCTCATACACCTACCTTTTGTGTGTACATCATCATTGAATGACTATGGGTAGTCGTAAGTTTTAAGTTTCTCATCTGATCCAGCCAATTTCCATATTTGAAAAACAAAGATTTGCATGTTTTCATTTAGCTTGAATTTCTCCAAAGTAATCTAATCAACATATATTTAAACTGTGTATAAAATCTCCAAGTAGGATTTCTGAATCTCCAAAAATCTCCATGCCTAGATTTTCACAAACATAAATAAAAGTGCTCCCAAATTCCATATAAGTACTCCAGATAACAAATGAATATAAGAGAGAGGACTGATTTTCATTTTATGGAAAATGCGGAAGGCATAAAGCATTATAAATCTCACAAATAGAAATACACTTTAAAAATTCTCAGTACCCCATAAACTCTCTTTAAGACATGAACTGAGATTGGTGACACCTTGACATTCCAGTAGAATCCCTTTTGCCATTGAGTTTCTATTAAAAATCTTATACTCTCATAACACTATCATGTTATTTGCAAGTCCTTCTAGGAGGCAAAACAAACAAACAAAAAAACAAAAAAAAAAAAACCCCTTGAGGTTGCTGGTTAGGAACTTCCTTACCCATTAGACCTTCACTAGCTGAATAATAGGGCAACTTGATGGCACAATGGATAAAGCTGTAGACCGTGAGTCAGGAAGACTTGAGTTCAAATCCACTCTCAGCTATTTACTAGCTGTGAAGTCACTTACCTCCTATTTGCTTCAGTTCCTCATCTGTAAAATGGAGAAGGAAATGACAAACCACTCCTGTATCTTTACTGACAAAACCCCTTGGACAACAACAACAAAATGTGAATGATATGCTATGATAGTAGAAATAATAAATTCCCAATAATCCCCCATGTCATAATTCTCTTATCATACCATCCATATCTGGATGATCAATTTTCTCTAAAAGATAAAATACTCAGGAACTCCCCTTCTATTCTTAAATGTCAAATCTCAGAGCTCTTAAACTTGGGCTCATTCTCAAGACAAACCCAGGGCTGACAATACCTAAGAAATAGATTTCCCTTCTCCTTTAGAAGGCTAAATTTCAGGATTATGCTGCATAGGGAATTTCCCTTCTCTTCTATACGGGAGCTTGGGGGTTAGGAATATTGTCTATAAATTCTCCTCTGGGTCATGTGGTAAGCATATTTCTGTCCCTGTCATGTAGTTCTGCAGTACATTTCATCTTTACTTTGGCTGTTGACTTTTTTTTTGAGTAGGTAAACCCAATCTCAGGTCTTCAGTTTCTAATCTGTGTTCAGAGGTACAGTGGATAGAGCACTGTGCAAGGAGTCAGGAATACCTAGATTAAAGTCCTGCTACGTACTTTCCATCTGTGTAACCTTTGATAAGTTACACCCTGGGCCTCAGTTTCCTTATCTGTAAAATGAAGGAGTTGGGATGACCTCACTTTTAGTATTAAATCTATGAACCCATATTTATAAATATCTTTAATTTTAATAAATAAAATGTTATTTATTTAGTATAACACAGATGGCAAAACTAGCCATTTTTAACCAACAGAAGTCTCAAAATGCTTTATGAATGTTTCAAGTTCAGCAAAACATAAAACACAATGTGCTAAGCATTTTCCTTCTTAATTATTAAGCACAGGTATCAAGGGAAATATAATACTTGTGTTTCTGATTCACTTATACTTAACTCATCAAAATTTTGTCCAGGAAGACTTCTTCAATATCTAAAAAGTCTTAGGAGTCTCTTTCAAAAGATTTGTAAAATGCCTTTGCTTAGAAACTGAAAACTCGTTTCCCCAAGAAATTAACCCAGAATTCAAGTTTCATTTCAAACAAGTCCATTATTTTTAAAGGGACTTTGCTTTTTTTTTTTTTTTTTGGAGATTTGTCAACAAAATTTCTTCTATTAACATCTGACTCTCAAGCCTAATTGCATGGCTGTTAAACACTTTGTCAACAGAGCTCAATTCTATCAATTTCTACGAAGCTAGAAAACCTTTCAAGATGGGCCTAGAAATGAATGCCTAACATCTGAGATTCAGATTTCATCATCAGTTCGGCTACTGTAGGACCAAGCTTTCTGCTATTGAAAGTCTTAAAGACTATCTACAAAAGTGTGGAGGGGTTATAAATCTCCACTGGAGAGACAGTATCCATAAAGATAGAATCTTTAAAATATTGATTAGAGCACCAGCCCTGAAGTCAGGAGGACCTGAGTTCAAATCTGGTCTCAGACACTTAACACTTGCTGGCTGTGTGACCCTGGGCAAGTCACTTAACCCTAATTGCCTCAGCAATATATATATATATATATATATATACATATATATATATATATATATATGTTTGTATATACTTTAAATGTGTCTTAGAGTTCATTGCATATGTAATAATTATATTAAGCTCTTTTTCCTAGAGTCAGGCTTTCTCTTAAGCTTCTGAGGGCTTCTAGGATGATTTGGGAGTGTTTTCTCTGTTTCCATAGTTATAAGCCCTCACCGATTGTATTTACCTATTGCTCAATACCAGTGATTAGGATTCCTGTTCCATTTAATTATCAAGTGTCACTTTCTATTCCAATGAGATGCTTATAGTAATAATGAAAGTACAAATATTTCTTTCCAACACCTTGGGGTACCTTTTCTATTATCTTTATTTCATCTTCTGATGCATTGGTCCCCAAAGGTCACTTTTTGTTTGTTGGATTATTGACGGTGAACTGACTGCAAAACTGTGTATGGACTCCAACTCTTGGATTCTCAGTCTTGCTTTCTGGACATTTTGAAACTCACCAAGTCAAAACCTCCAAATGAATTTCTTTCACTTGAAGAACAAATGCTAAGACCGACAAAGAACTCATTTTCACGGGGCTACATGGTTTTTAGGGGAGAAAGCCCAGGGCCTTTTCCTTACTTACTGAATTATCCCTCACTAGACTCTTATCAGCAAAGGAGTCAAACCACTAGGGAAAGGGAAAATGACATGGACTCCGATTGACAGTGTTTCTGAAAGCTTCCACAACCAATCAAAAAGTCCCATCTTTATTACTTTGTGAAATGAATAGAATACTAAAAAATGTCTCTAGGCTTAAAATATTGAGGGTGTTGCAAATATTTGTTCTTCAGCATATGGAAACAACTGAAGTTAGCACCTTATTAGCAAGAAACCTTAATTATAATAGGAAACTACCAAATAAGTAACTTCTTCTCCCAGTAGTCTTCTTATGTCCTGAAGGAGGGTGTACCAGCTCTACACAGTCTTTCTATAGTGTTAGCACATTGCAGGGTCAAGGGAGATGACCATCATAATACCTTCCTCATCATCTTGCCCCTTCTGCTTCCTTCCATAAATTGAAGTAGTGACTGTGGAAGTTACTGGTTGCCATAGAGTGGACCAGATTCTCCTGGGAATAGATTGCCCCAACTTCACTTCTTGATGAAGTAACCTCAAGTGATGTTAATTTAAAATACAGATTGAGAAATCAAGTCAGGATTTCACACAGAAGCTACCCAATGGGAAAATAAAATACCCAGAATGGCATGTCTTGGCTAGGGTTGTGTCTCAATTCATTCTTCCACCTTAGGTGAGCTTCTTTAAAGTCTAGTCTGGCCATATTTTGCTTCTTCCCTTTTCCAATAATTTGGTCTCTGCAATAGTATTCTCATGGGGTCAGGGACCCTTTTGGAACTTGGTATCTTGAGGTCAAAGTTTTCTTCTTTCTCTCTCAATTTTTTTTTTTTTTTTGCTTTTTGCTGAGGCAATTAGGGTTAAGTGACTTGCCCAGGATCACACAGCTAGGAAGTGTCTAAGACCAGATTTGAACTCAGCTCCTCCTGACTTCAGGGCTGGTGCTCTAACCACTGCGCCACTTAGCTGCCCCCTTTCTCTCAATTTTTAAAATAATTGGTTAGGGGTGGGAATATTTTCAAGCTTACCCTATAAACATTTTGTTTCACTTGCCCAGTGGCTCATTTTGGCTATGTTTTTTAGTTCTGCTACCGAGACTAGGATCAGTTGATGACCATTCACCTCTCTGGTGGTGGCAGAATCCACACTTTTTGAAACCAGAGAAATTGTCTTAAAGAGCCATGAGGGAATGATATATAATTCTCTTTTGCCAGGGGGATGATTACTATGGAAAGGATCTTACATTGATGAAAGATACAATATGATTGAGGTAAGATTCTTTAGGGTTTTGAGAAACTCTTGCTTTTGAATTCTCTGAGACCAAAGGGAAATTACACAAAGGCAAATTCTGAGGGTTTGGGAAAGAAACTACGCTGACATTTCACATTCCCAAGGCAAACAACTGCAGTGAAAAATCACCCAGGCCCACTAGAGGATATGCCCTTACGCATGATATTTTGTATCAGATATATCAGTCACATTGCAAAGGACTTAGATCAACTTAAAAAAATAAAACCCAATAGAATGATTACAGCCGCTGCCTAGAATGACAAGTATTATCAACAAAAATTAATCAGGCGCATCTTTTAGTGAACTCAATTAATAATGTGCAACAACAGGGTCTCTTTTCTTAAGATGAAAATTAATTAGTGGAGGGAAGGTCACTTGGAGATGCTGACATCACTCATCAGAATGCTCTGGCAGCTCTAATTATTTGTCTTCCAGGCTTGGGTGATCAGAAATTATTGCAATACCTGAGCAACATTTTGAAAAAGCTTTGTGCATGGCTCTTTTAATTAGACCTGGTATTTGATTAATGCAGTGGAAGCATTTAGATCAGCCTCTTATCATTGAGTGACTTAGAAGTTTTAGGGAATTATATTGTGCAAGACAGGGTCACTGAATGAGCTTTAGAGCTTTTTTTTTAATTTAAAAAGTTAAAAAAACTAAATGTTTTTCAGTTATATCTTTTCTTTTCATTGTTAAACTGTGTATGTGAATGTGTATATTTGGTTTACTTCATCTTTTAAATAAATAAAACAAACCTTTTGGGACTTTGGGAATTCAATATTTTTCCATTAAAATTTTCTTTACAAACTTGGCCTAGGAAATTAGAACATTAGCAAGGTAGACTTTATATAGGCGTTTTATAAGGGAGCCCAGAATAATAAATTAAAAAGTGAAAATTTCATACAAGAATGTTCTGTTTTTTGTTTTGGTATTGAATAGGACAAAACCAAGCCAAAAGGAAAAAACCAAAATTTTCTCCAACTAAAATAAAGAATAAACCAATTTAGGTTATTTATGCAGAAACCACCTTTTATTTTACCTCAAATTTAATGAAACTAGATGGGTGAAGACCCTGGATAGGTGACTACATAAACAGGAAGCTGTATTTAGTAGAAAGAACTGAACCAAGGATCAGGAAACTTGAATTTTAGATTTGGCTCTATTCCTAACTAGCTGTGAAATAAGAAGGTTGGACTAAATGATCTCCAGTTTTCCTTCTGGCTCTGTGATTCTGTGACATATATCCTGACAAAAAACAAAAAACAAAAAAAAACCCTACCCCATTCTGTCTTGAAAAAATGGGTCAGAAAAGTGTTGTGAAATTGACAGTGTAGAAAATAGACTTACTTCATGGATGGAAGGGCTGTGTTACTGAGTTGTTTGATATGACTGAATTTCTATTAAAGTATGAAAAAACTCTGAATATATTAAGCATTTTAATAATTTAAATGTAACTTTCTGGCCTGTATTGCAAATATGCATGTGTTCTACCTGAATTCTTCACTGTCCACTGATATTTACAAACATTGGATGGCAAATACAGCACTTGTCTATAAGTTTTTTCAAAGTCTGTAAGATGAAGTGGAATTAGAATAAATTTCCCTAAAGTATCACAAGCATCTGGATGAAATGTTCCAGTTTCCCCCTGTATGATCTGTAGAATTTGACCACAACAGAGTCATTCTTTTTATAGTCAGGGGTTGGTTTATTAGAAACAATTAATGAGGCTGTTCTTCCTTTTAAGCTCAGCATAAGTATTTGGCTTTCCTGGGCTGATGCACCCATCTGTGGCTGGGCCTTTCCTGTTTTTACTCCCTTTGTTCATACTTCTCCCTATGTTTAGAAAATTCTTCCTCACACTCTTCCTGTAGGATTCCTATTTATCCTTTAAAACCAAGCTCAATTGATATCTTTGGGACAGTGAATTCATCAAAAATGACCTTTCAATCCTTGGATTTTACATAGATCTTTGCTTGAATCTCTCTTAGGCACTTAACATATTATTTTGTATTAGAGTGATGAGTGTATGTATCATATCTTTCACCATTTAAGCTCCTTGAGTAATAATAATATTAATGATAGCTAGCATGTATATGATGCTTTAAATACATTCTCTCATCTGAAGGCACAAACCTTATTTGAATTTTGTGTCTTGCCTTGGCATAGCTCAGCTTCTGCATTTAATAGATTCAATGTTTCTTATTTTTTTGAATGGAAAAACTGTAAACATTTAAATTTCTACTGTGTGCTTTGCAAGGCTCTTGGAGAAAAACAAAGCTCAGATAAAAGCTTTCATGGAGCTTATGTGGGATGGGGCTACTATGATTACAATAATACCCAACATAATAGTGTGAGTACACTAAAGAGATATAAAACAAAAGGCTACATAAGAAAGTAATTGTCTTCCCTCATTAGAATGTGAGCTTCTTGAGATCAAAATCTACTTTTTGTCTTTCTTTGTATCTCTAATATTTGGCAGAGTGCCTGCTACATAAACTCTTAATAACTGATTGTTGACTGTCATCTTCTCTGTTCTTAAATGACAAAAATTCAGAAACAGACAATGTTTTAGGTGCTTTGTATGTACATTAGCATAGAATTGGTGGAGCTATGAAATGGGTCAACAATTTTGCAAAATAATTCAGAATTATTCAAGAAAAGTTCTTCAGTTGTTCATATTTTGACTCGGATATTTCACTGCTAAGTTTATAACCCAAAGTTGTTGTTTGTTGCTTATCTGTCCTTCCTAAAGAGTAATATGACATCAGGAAGGTGATGCCATGCCATACAAGTAAACTGGATTTAAATAAGGCAGAATCTGTAAAGTCACCAACTTTACTTTCTCCTTCAGCATCATCTGGGTCCAGTGGCAAGATAGAGATCAGGTTGACTGTAGATGGTCCTGGATGCAGTGAGAGATTTTGGACTTTTTCAGCTAAGGCTTTTAACAGTTCTCAATTTGTCAATGACTGAGGGTAGATAAGAAATGAGGCAGAGAAAGGCCTTTTTTACCTTGTTGGGGAGGGGGAGATATCAGTTAGGGAGAAGACCAGGACTTCTGGCCAAAACAGGAAAGATTGCTATTTACATTCACTTTGAGTCAATCAGAGTCTAAATAAAGACCAAGTAGGGCTTGGCCTGGGAACTATTGTTGGCCAATTATTGAAAGTCAGAGTGATTAGGGTTAAGAAAAAAAACTTTATCCTTAGTGTGAGGTTTCTGGGAACAAAATTTACTTTTCTTTGGGCAGAACACCCTAAGGGAGGGTATAACTCAATAAAAGAGGCCATTCTCTGCCTCATTTCTTACCTAATTTTAACTGGGCATTGCCTCAGTCAAACTGAGATTTTTAAAAGCCTTAGTTTAAAAAGACCAAGGTGTCCCACTGCAGTTAGGGTTATCTAGAGTCATCTTGACCCATATCTTGCCATCGAACTCAGATGACTCTGGAGGAGTGAGGCTGGTGACTTTGCACAGCCCTCTTTTACTTCAATATAATTCACTTGTAGGTCATGATATCATTTTCCTGATATTATGATCCTCTTCAAGAATGAAGAACAAATATCAGTCTCTGTGTATAGTAGTATACACGGCCTCACTGGGGACCCAACTGGAACTAATCAGTTGGGCAATACAACTTTTTCCTTTCCTTTTTTTTCTTTTCTTTTGTTTTCTTCTTCTCTCCTTTTCTTTTCTCTTTCTCTTCCCTCTGTCCACATAACCCAAAGAGGTCAAAAGCAGAAGGAAATATTCCCAAAAAATCCAATATAGTAGTTTTTTGTGATAGGAAAGAATTGGAAACAAAGTGGATGCCCATTGGTTAGAGAATAGTTAAAGAAATTTTGGATCACAGACATAATAGAATATTACATTATATGAAATAAGTAATTCAGGAAAATATGGTAACAATTGCATAAACTGATACATAAACATAAACATGCATAAACAGAATTAAATAGGTCAAACCAGGAAAACAGTGATTACAGCAACATGAATAGAGAAAGCAGTAAAGGGAAAGGGAATGTTGTACAATTTTAATGATGAATATCTTGACAACTCTAGAGAAGGGATAAAGACATAAATTTCCCTCATTTTGTTTGAGAAAGGAGAAAGGGACTTGGATTCTGGAATGTTGTATATGCCAGCATCTGTGACTGGTGTGTCTGTTTGTTTTGCTAGCCTGTTTTTTTTTTTTTTTTGTGTGTGTGTGTGTTGTTTTGTTTTGTTTTTGTTTTTGTTTTTTTCTTTGTATGTGGGAAGATTTACCTGGATTTGGGGAGGATTAGGGAGGGAATATTCAAAAATTCTGGACATGACTTGATGTAAAAACCAAAGAGCATCAATCAACCTTTAAAATAAATGAAATTTAAAAAGTGAAGGATAGCAATCCCACAGATAAGTGGGAAGCAGCAACACTGGGCATCTGATCTGATTTAAACATCTGATTATGTTTAAAGGCATAAAAGAGAACTTAGTATGGAAGGAGAATATACTTCAATTTGGCTAGAGAATAGAATAGATGGATAAAAAGAATAAATAAAATCTGGAAAGGCTGGGAAGTTTCATCTCATAAAGTATTTTGAATGTCAGGAAGACATTTAAACAATAAAGAATCACTGATGATTTCTGAGAAGAGGAGTGATATAATCAGTTCCATGCATAAGAAAGCTTGAATTGCAATATATGGTTGCATTTATGGTTAGAAAAATGACAACTTCCTGCTGTCCCTGAGCTAATATTAGAAGTGGTGGTATGACATCCTCCTTTAATTCTTGCTCAGGATTGACAACTATTAAATGTCAGCAAGCCTTTTGTTTATTTGTTTAGTTTTGGCTTTAGTTATTTTAGTTGAAGCTTTCAAAGAGCCTATACTTTCTCCTTGAAGTGATAGAGCCTCTAACTTAGAGTGTTTAGATTTTAATACTGATAACAAAACTTTGGCTATTGATGTTTTAAGTGCCATTAATAAGCCCATCTGTTTTCAGTGCCATTAATAAGCCTATCTCCTGTACATTACACTTGTGCTGTCCATTATATGTTGATTTGGGACATTCCAGAATATGGTGCTCATGATGTTAGTATTCACTTATGAGCTTCTCTTAATTGTATTTTATTTTCCACAGCTCAAATCATATGGTTCAATGGCCAATCTGCACCAATTTGTATCTGTATAGTCACAGAACATATGCTAGGTTTGCATCTTTAATGCAAAACTTTGCATTTGGACTGGTTTATTATTATGCACTGATGGCTGGATGACATATTTGCCTAGTAGAACCAATTATGATCCTGGGATGGAGGACAAAAATAATGCACATATAATTGTCTTTTCATGTTTTGTGTTAAGAGACACACCATCTATGTCTGCAGGGGACATGGCAATCTTCAGAATAGCTGAACCCTTGGTAAAGGTCGGAACTTGATAATGGGCTTTACTGTACTTTGAAATTTAAATTTGCCACTTCAATGCTGATGACAGAACCTTTCGGGCTGGCTTCTGTGACACATTTTCATGAGCACCTGGTCCTGCTCTGCTGCCCTGGTACCACTGCCACATTAAGCAACCTCATCAAGGGGGTTGGCTCCGTTATCATGTGATGAAGGAATGATGATGAAGTTGAGGACAGAAGCAAAAGCAGGTGGTGAATTAGGGCTGACCAGAGGAGAGCACTGGTGAATGGAGTGGATATGGAAGAGCAGTACTATATTATATAGCCAATTCATGGCAGAGAAGAAATAGCCAGTGATGAAGAGCAATTATGAGAGCCCTTAAAATTTCCCTTTCTTTCTCTAGGTGGAATGTAACATCTGAATGTATATAAATACAAATATACATTTTTAAAAAATAAATAAACAAATGCAAGTTAGTGGTCTTAATTTGGTTTTGAATTTTGCCAACTCAAGCTGATCTTTAAAAAATGATTTTGGATGATCTTTAAGATGATAAGATAGATTGCTTATATAATCAGTGCACTTGTAAACCAATGTGCTTAAATTTTCTACAATTTGGATATAGCTTAGAATTTAGACATTAATGAAAAATGAAATGGCCTGTCCCATTTCTACTGGCAATAGTAAAACATTTTGTATACCCATTTTCTTCTGATGAATTATGCATGCATGAGCCAAATAGGTTTTAATGATTTATTCTAACTTTTTTTTATGTCCTGATTCTCAATCCACATGCAAAGCAGTGTGTATTCTCTCTGCCCTATACTCCTATTGATTATATTATGCCTAGGGTGCCTTTTAAGTAGAGAAGATACCCAGTTATTCACATGGGTAGAAAGCCAGGCTGTAAAGTCTCACTAGTTAGCATGGCATTTGGCCATGTAAAAGTATAGAGAAAAGATTTTAAGAATCAATGTCAGAGGAGGAATTGTAACTCTGAACTGTGACATCTGCTCTTATATGCCAACTGCATTCAGCAAAGCATTCAGAAACCAACTTGATTAAAATTATAGTAAGGATTGAGTCTAAAGTATTCAACAAACATCAGTATTTAACCACTATTCTGTTTATAGAGCACATATTCTTTCATGTAATAGCATATACATAAGAAAAAAAACAGAACTAGTAACAGCATACAACTACCAGAAAGTAATAGCAATAAATTGTACTACAACTGTATGATTAAAGACCATGGAGTTTGTTGCCTTACAATATTAATTATATTGAATTCTATTCTCTCCTCAATGGTTGGGAATACACAGTTCTTAGTTGTGAAGGAAAGAAAATCTTTCCTTTTTATTAACTTTACTTGAAGCATAGCCTGGTATGGAAAAAATTATTGTTAAATTGGCAACAAAATTGGCAACCAATGACAATAGCCAGCTCCAAACTCCTATCAGAAGCATGTCTGGAAAAGATGAAAGAAGCCCACGGAATTCTTTCTCCTAAGAGGAGAATGGAAAGTAGCATGGAGATACAATCTGCTTCTTGGGAAACATGGAAACCCAATGAGACAGCATCATGGAAAGGGAAGAGCACCAGATTGGACTTGATGTTAGGAGTGTTCTTTTTTTCTCTTAACTCTACAATGACAAGCTGAGTGACATAGGACAACTCATTTAATCTCTCTAAACTTCAATTTTCTATCTGTGAAATGAAGAGATTAGATGAGATGAAGTACCTTTGTGTATTCAAATTGTTTAAGTCTGTATGAACTCTGAGAATCTCAATGCTTTACCTTGTACAGAGCTATTCTTCTATTAGGAAATAAGGGGACAATCAGGATAGTGGTTAATAGATAAATCCTATTTCTTCTGCTTTTTTTTTTTGCTCCCATAATCCTTAGTTTCACCCAGAACCACAGGCCAGGGAATGTGGCTTATTAAAGATTTTTTTGTCCATTTTATTGATAGGGAAATGAAAGCAAAGAGGTCATTAGCCAGCAATACAATTATTTAACATTGACATTTGAATGTCCTGACTGAAATAATATTTAAAAATAACTTTTTAAGAGACTGCTATTAAAATATGATCCCTCATTTCTTAGAAGTCAGATTTTTTTTCTTCTCAGCCAGCAATTTTGTCATTTCATTGTAGAAATCACTTCTGGAATGGACCAATTGTACAAAAACATACTGCAGATTTTAAACTGACAGCGGTTGATTGCCTGCTCAGATCAAACTCTGGAAGATCTCATTAAATATTGTTAAAGCAAGAAGAGTTTTCAAAGATTGCATATTGAAAGAAGCAAAATGTCAACCATAAGACAATACATTCCTCTTATTGGAATGTAAAGTTTCGACAGCAATGAAGTTGTGATCAGGCACTTTATAGGGCAACTATCTTGGGGTCTCATGGGTTGATGAGATGCCAGTGCCCAATAAGCTCCAGCTGGGATTTCGTTACTGATTCCTGGGTGACCTAGAAGAGTGACCAATTCATCTATCTTACTGTGGGAGAATTTAGCTAGTCCATATTACTAAATATTTTAATACCATTTGATTTATTTGTTTATAAAGACTCCAAGCAAATTAACATTATTCTTAATTCTGTAATCTCTCTCTCTCTCTCTTTCTCTCAACATTACATGCACACACACACACAGACACACACACACAATTACATATATTGGCAAGTAAACAACATATTTTGGGGACTTTTCCTTTAACATGATGCTAATATGAGAACAGCACCTATTCTTGACATTTCTTTGAAATGATTTAAGACAATATTCTCTTCCTTTTTCCCTCCTCCCATTCTAGCTAGGTTTGCCAAAATGGACTTACATTTACTGTACATAAATCTCAGTATCCAGACTATTCTCAGAATATTGTATCTAGGACTTAAGTAGTCAAAAAGACAACTAAAATCTTTTTGAAAAAAAGTTCTTTTTATTATTAATAGTTGTGGGATTTTTTTCTTATTAATTCATTGCATTAGGTTCAAAACATGATAAACTGCCTCTATATTCCCCAATCTTTTGTGACTTATCATCTAAGTGATCTGATGAGTAACTGATCAAATTAGCACAACCTTTCCCAGTGCTGAAGCATGGAGCTTTATTGGAAATAGCATATATCATTCCTCAACAAATTCCTCTGTGATTTTTCTTAAGCTTGCTGGTTTGAGCTTATGACAATCAATAGCAAACAGTCAACGAAGAAAAAAATTACATGGCTGCTGAATTTCTTTTCTTTCTTCAGAATCCATGGTAACTTAACTTGCCCCTTATATTTCCATGTATGCACAAGGAAACTACTCTAACCTATCAATTCCTCTTGTTTGTCAAATATCAAGGTGCAGAGGCAGCTTTTGTCAAATGCATCACCTCCAGCTATACAGCTAAACTTGAAGCATTTGATCACCTTGCCAACTGTTTTATATCTGAGAAACAAAGGAAACTACACATGTATATTAAAACTGATTAGCATTGTACCCTAAAGCAATTAAATAAATATTAGAAGAAACTCCCACAGCCCTTTGTTTTGCTATAAGGGGCTCAGCTGTGCTACTTCTAACCCTAACTACATCACTTCAAATTACCAGTAAATTAACAGAGGAACACTTTCAACCTCAGAGCAGATTTGATCCAAATAGTCTTTAAATGCCATTTCTGTTCCTATTAACCTAAAG
This sequence comes from Myrmecobius fasciatus, assembly GCA_023553655.1. Lineage (NCBI taxonomy): Eukaryota > Metazoa > Chordata > Mammalia > Dasyuromorphia > Myrmecobiidae > Myrmecobius > Myrmecobius fasciatus. The sequence goes on along the minus strand of JAJPUD010016076.1, from coordinate 5,936 downwards.
ATCGGCATAGCAGATATTTTCTCCAGGCTGCCCAGCAATACAGGGCATTAATGGCTAAGTTGTGACAGCACTTTTCATGATGATTTATGATTCAGTGTTTAACTTGATTACTCCACTGCTGACTCTGAATACTATTTCAATTAGTGCACAGAAGGTCACATCACAAATATTCTTCTATAATCTATTCCTATTAACACTAATACACAGAGTAACCAAATCTTTTCACCCTTGTTGATTCAAATCATCCATAGCCCTAACTGCAGGCTTGTTTACCAGTTTACTGCTTTGGACACATCCGAAATGGTAATTTTCAGTCCTTTGAGTATCATTAATAGCTGTACCATGACATGGTGAATAAAGCATCCTTCTGCCGGTGTTTGCGCATTAATAATTATCAAAGACTTGGATTTATTAAACAGAAGGTATGCTTTTGAAAATGCCTGTCTAAAGCATTATTTCATGACCAATTACTAAATATATATAAAAAAGATTTTTTTTAGGGATATGAAATGCTTCCCTGGAAAATCAATTTTAGCAGCAACTCTTCTCTCATTATTGCTATTTTAATGACCTTAGGGAATTAATACTATGTAAGTAACTAATCACATATCCAGTTTGTTTTCTTTTTTTTTCTCCCCTTTTTCTTTAGGTTAATTTACATTTCCTATCTCCTGGGAAAATATAATGCTTAAAGTTATCGGATCCTTCCTATGCACATGTAAATAAACTCTTTTCTTCTTCTTCTTCTTTTTTTTTCCTAGAGCACTCATGCTATAGAGAAGACAGGGTAAAAAATTAAAAAAAAATGTAGAAGAGAAGTGAAGGTGATACTCCAGAAAAAATTTCACTTGACCCATAGACTAAAGTATAATCTGATTAATGAAGAAAAAATAGTTCTCTATAGTCATGAATATAGACAATCTTGTATAATGGATAGAGAGGGGCCTGGGACAGGAAGACTTCTGGTTGTGTAATCCCAGGCAAATGGCTAAATTTTTCAGTGAGCAGGCAGTTCTCAGGACTATAAATTGCACACAAGATATTGACATTATTGACAGAGGGAATTTCCCTTATCAATGATATTACTAGTACAATTCCTGTGCCTCTTTCTCCATTGTGTATAACTTTCTATTAACAGTTTTCATATAATTTAAACAATTATTAAATATTAAATGATCAAAGACTAGATATTTAAAGCACACAAGTTTTGTAGCTGTTAAATAATTTTGGAGTGAATTCAGATCTAAAGGAATTGATGCAATAGACCCTTTCATATCTAGGGTTTAGCTAAAATGAGAGTTGCCTGTCGTACAGTGGTGAGTTTATTTTTTTTAATTTTTTTTTTTTTTTTTGCTGAGAGAATTGGGGTTAAGTGACTTGCCCAGGATCAACCAGCTAGGAAGTGTTGTGTCTGAGATCTGATTTGACCTCAGGTCCTCCTGACTTCAGGGCTGGTGTTCTATCCACTATGCCATCTAACTGCCCCCAGTGAGTTTAGTTTTAAGCCTAAATTGAAAGTGCTAATATTTGAGGATTATTTTGTAAAACACAGTGGAGACCCAATCAATGTTTTTAGTAATGATGAAGATTAGATCTTTGTATTAATCTTGCAAATTGGATAAGAAGTTAATGTTCCTTTTTCTCCCCCTTTACCTTGGATACTGGTAATAAATCCAAGAGTTTTGGAACTGTGTCCACCTTTTCTCTTTCAAGAAGGTCTCTCCTTTATTTTTACAAATGTGATCTAAACAGGCTTCAGGCTTGGGAAAACCTTATTTATAAGAATCAAGTTCAGTTTTCATTTCTCACTAAACCTCATTAAACTTCAATTTAGTAACCAGATGACAAAATTTTAAAATTTAAGTTGTAGCTCATGCCTAGAGGGTCCTCAAAGGGGAAAGTAGAAAGGTACTTAAATGATAATCTAAATCAGGCAAGGTGCTCATATTTATTTCTGACATATAAAAAATGCTAAAAGATACAAAAGACTCACAATATACCTTGGCAGGAAGACTTAAAACAGGAATTAGTAACTTTACTTACTTAATTATGCACTCTTCTGGGAAGCTCATATTTAAACTTCATGAGAACATAAAGTCATCTACATTACTGCTGATTAGATATTTTATTTTTCATTTAGAAGTCCACATCTCAAGGATTGAACTCTTCCCTAGTTATTGGTTGTCTTTTCTTGTCCAGATATTTCTCTTGCTGACAATTAACATCATTTAATGTACTCAGAACCTTCTGAACTTCACAAGGAGATCTCTAAGCACAGACACATTCATCTTAAGAGTGATGTTTGATCATTTATTTAAAAAAAGAGAGAAAGTAGATAATGCTGTTAGGAATCAAGACACTAGAACAGTTGAGTTGAGTCAATGATCCATATAGGAATAGTCACAGAATAAGGTAAAAGATTTCCTTTCATAAGAAATCTAGAGGCAGAGAGCACTATTTGCCAAATGGGAAACAAATGAGCCTGAATCTCTCTCTCTCTCTTTTTTTTAACTGATGAAGCACTCCCCTCTCCCTCCTATTGCTTTATCAAAGGTAGTGGAGATAGGGGACCACCCAGGGATTGCCCCTTTTTACCAAAATGCCAAGTCTCTTTTCACTTTCAAGTCTCTGCAGGTCCAGAAGAGTCATGATCATCATGTCTGAAATGTCCCAAAGTTGAGTCATACATGATTAACTAGAAGTAGAAGAGGCTACTGCATCCATGGCCTTGTTATAATTCTTTTCATTCTGTTATTCAACTTAGTTGACCAATTCAGCATCTATAAACTTTACTTACTGGCAGTAGAAGAATTCATCAAAGAAAAGTAACAAAGCTTATTATTATAATTGACTCAATAGCCAATCCTTTTTAGAAGACTCATACTAGGCTCAAATTACTCCTTACTGATTGATTTTATTGCTTTCTCAGGAAAGATGTGATGGAGTCAGATCAAACCTATTGGGATATGAAACTATGTTTTCAATTTCTTGGTACTTTCCCAATTAACCTCATTGACTGATTTATAAACAGTTCAATTGTGTCATTCATTTTTGCCAACCTACTTATAATTATTAAGATTTTAATTTTCAGACTTTCTAGGCCTGACTATCCCTTAGGATCAACCATCCTAGAGTGAAATTATGTCAGTTCTTTGGTTTTGATTCTTTCTAAACCCTCTTATTGGGAAAGCTAAGTGGTACAGTACATAAAACACCAAGTCTGGAGACAGGAAGACTTGAGTTCAAATCTGGCTTTAGACAATTATTAGCTATGTAATGGGGAAGTCACTTAACCATGTTTGCCTATTTCCTCATCTGTAAAATGAGCTGAAGAAGGAAATGGCAAACCAGGCCAGTATCTTTGTCAAACAAAAAAAATAAATCCCAAATGTATTCTCTTTTTCATAGTATTAAAGTAAAATCAAATTATACCCACATTCTCTAAGTATACCCAAAATAGAAATATAGTTCTCAAGAATTCTTTCCTTTTTACTTTTTTATGCTTCTCTTGAGTTCTGTGTTTGGAGGTCAAACTTTTTATTCAGATCTGGTCTTTTCATTAGAAATAGGTGACATTCACCTATGTCATTAAATGTCCATCTTCTTCCCTGACAAATATATTCTCAAAGATTTGGACATGACTGAAAAATGAATAACAGCAATAAACCCTCTTTTCAGTGGTCTCATTTTCTCCAGATTACACCTGTTCTCTAGGCAACCATCCTATTTTCCCACATATCTCAGGACTGATTACCTAAGAATACCTGATAAAGTAATAAAGCCAATAATTAAGGTATTCAGTGATGATAGTCTGAGATAAATTCCCTTTTAGCATTATTTGGATTTTAAAAAGTGGACCCTAAAACCAAAAATGACTCAAAAGACTTGTAGCTATAATAGAAAATGGCTGATGCTTTGGGATAGAATATTCTACTTGGTGGACCCACAAATCACTTTACATAGGAAATTGCAAGGTCAACCCTTCTCCTATTTCTAAAGAATAGAGTTGTGTCTGCCTATAACCAGACACTAACTTTGTTCATAAAAACAGACTACTATGAAACCCAACAAAAGTAGGAGGAAATGAAGTCAAAGCTTATTGAATTTAGTTTTGGTCTATTGTTTTTCATGGGATTTCAAAGATTTTTATAGATTAATATCTGTGTTTTCTGGTTGTTGTGTGGCCAATGTCACCAATAGCTAATTAGAGATGAGGCAATGGCTATAAATATATATGTATTTCTGATCCTTACATAAGGAGAATTCTGACATTTGGAAAAAGCTTCTAGGAAGAAAACAGGTCTTTACTGAATTTCTGACTGGGTCTCTGTTTAAGATGTGGAAAGTATGGGTGGGGAAAGAATTTCATTTCAGGATATCAAAGTAGGGGCAGAAAGTCATTTTAATTTCTCTCAGTTGCCTATAGATACACTTAAGAGGGTTTAAGTATGGACTGACAAAGATGAATGAACCTCCTTATTGTTCTGTTAATAGGTTAGCTGGAGTTAAGGATCAGTGAGCATTTATTCTTATAATAAAAGCTTTCTTTGAGTTTTCCATATAAATGCACTTTGTGTAATAGTGTCTGTGTAGTAATCATAACTGATGCTTAGCCTGCACGTCTGAGTGATTAGGGAATAGTTATAAATTTTTATATGTAGATATATCTATAACTAGATATATCTGTCCTTCCTACAGGTAGTTCATAAAGGGTTTATAATAGGGGAGATCTGCTCTGAATGAAATGTTGAGCTGTTACATCTAGATTGAGAACGATCAAGGAGATTAGCCCTTTGCCCTGAGTAATTTATAAAAAGTAAATGAGAGGTTGGTGGCCATGAAAACAAATATAATTAACCCACTTAGAAAAAAGCCTTCACCCTTGTTACAGATAGTTTCTGCTTGGCCAGGCTCTGCAATGACAATACACAAATAAATTAGTTAAAGGATTCCAAGATTTGAAATTTCTTTCTAATTCCTTCATAAATAATTGTACTATAGAAGAATAAGCACATTTTTCAAACACTGAATAAGCACCAAGTATAGATGAGTCAGTTCATAATTTCTGCACAGATGTCACACTCCACAGGATATAAAAACAAACTAAAGATAGCCAGCCATATAATGTGTAGATATATCATAGTTACAGATGCTCAGTAGAGCTCATGCATTTTTTTTCCAAAACAAAACCCAAATCTACATATTTTGAAGATATAAAGTCCTCATTTGTTATTCTTGGACATGCTCTTTAAAAAAAAGTGAATTTTTAAAAAGTTCTAGGCCCATAAAGCTGGCATGCAGTTGACATGGCTAAAAACCATTCCCCCCCCACAAAGAAGATAAAACAAAGACAGTCACTGTATTTTTCTAAAACCACCGTATAAGACTCCTTTCATTGAGATCTAGCAGCAAGCACTTTCTTCAATTAATTTAGACTTTTTGGTTCAGTCACTGGGGGGTCTGGATCCTGACAAAAAGGAACCAGACATTCTTGTTATGTGAAATTTACTCTAGATCTCAACTAGAATGTGACTAGATGCAGCTTTCAGAACCATAGAAGGCAGACAGACCTCCTGCATCTTGCTTCTCTGAGTTTATTATCTAGCAAGAGATATGTAGTATTTGCCTTGAATGGAGATTCATTTTTTTAAATGTTTGTTGGAACCCTGTGGCTGCTACCTCCATTACTTTTCTATATAGTTCCAAATGAGGTGTAAAGTAAGTTTTACTTTACAGGGCAGAGGCTGAGGCAGTTGCTTCCCAATGAGGAGACCGTTTTTGGAGGAAGAATAGCTTCTATCTCCCATTGCCTTCCTAAATAGGAAATGGGAATGTGGAACAGCTCTTGGGGGGAAACCTTAGCATTTTCTTTCTATCGAAGGTGTCCTGAGGATGTCTGGGGCCTAGAAATGTACTTAACATTACCAGACATTTGT
>JAJPUD010016075.1:0-35286 GCA_023553655.1 Myrmecobius fasciatus | reverse complement strand
GGGCCATAGCCTCTGAATAGATTGCCCCAAAGCTCTCTATAACCTTGGGAAAAGGTCATAGGAGCATGCATTTAGATCCACAAAGGACCTTAGAGGTCATTGAATCCAACCACCCCATTTTTATAGATGAGTTCCAAAGAAGGTAAGTCACAAAGCCAGTAAGTGATGAAGATGAGATCGGAACCAAATCCAATGTTATTTTCCATTTTACTTCACTGTCTGCAGATGTTTTCAACCTGATCTCATGAACCAATATTATTTATATAAAGTTTAGCCTTGAGAAGAGGCAATGGGGAAAAATTGTCTAAGTAATAAATGAAATGGGAATTTACATACTGTCTTAAACAGGTATCATCCCATTAAAACATTTTGCAAAGTCTGAAAAAAGCAGCCATTCTAGCAACATTGGGGTGTGCACACTTTGCATATGTAATTGAGTGCCATTTCTGATTTTGACATTCAGTTGTTGACAGTTAGATTTGAAAGAGCTGAATGAATCTCATTTTAACATGTCATCCTCTGGACTTTCAGGGAACAGAACAAGTATTAGACCATTTCTTTTCTAATCTAAGATAAACAGCCGCTTTTCCCAGTACATCATATTCCAAGGGTTCTGATGAAATTAAGCCTTTCGAGCCATTTGTTATTATTGTTGTTTTCAAATATTGTTTCATTCTTTTCTCATCATTCTTACTCCTAACTCATACATATTCAGTAGATGCCCTTTTCAGCATCATTTTATCAAGAATGTTATTGAATATTATGAATTTCCAATTTGGACACCCTCACCCATTTACTGATTTTGTGTCTCATCTTGACTAATTTACATAATGTTCTTGTTGATCTCAAACATCAACATTTAAACAAGAACATCATAGATATGATTCAGATCTCCCATTTTGAATTATCTCTCATAGCCATAATGTTTGGAACTGAACCCGTTTCTGCTTATAAAAAAAATAATTTCATTTGAATCTGATGCCTTCGAGAATAAAATTTCCTATTTGTTCTCCCTCACATTCTCCTTTTAATATCAATTTCAAGTGTGATTTCAAGCAATCACTCAAGAAATATTGTCTTTATTAAGAGCCTACTATGTGCCAGGCACTGTGCTAGAGTTACAAATGAAAAAGAAATATCCCTTACCCTTAAGGAGCTTACACTCTGTCAAGGGAGAAAGCATCTATATGTAAGGGTAGTGCCCCTTTTAGAACTACTTTTTCTAATGCAGCCTGAAGTATATGAGGGGCACTGACTACTTTTAAAAGAAATCTTGAGAAGCTAGGTAGTTTTTCAGTACTGTTCATGGGCCCCCATCAGGCATGGTCTCCAAAATCAATTAATATTTACCAGTTCCCTCATATCAATTAACCAATTGGAAGTTTTAAAAAATTATTTATTTTATTTAAGAAATTTATAGAGAATACAAGGTTTTGTAAGAGTGAATGTTGAAAACTATCTTTGCATGTATTTTGAAAAATAAAAAGCTTTTATAAAAAAAAAACTTACAGATTATCCTTTAATCCATGAGAGAGATCTGTTGTAACAAAATAAAACAAATGAATAAAACTAACAGCACAATGACCTCATTTGAAAGTGCATGCTGTGTTCAAAATGTATGGTGGCTTCTCTTTTCTATTTTTTTAATTAATAGGAAGCTTTTTTTCTCTCCCTTCTACTCCATTAAAAAAGAAAAGAAAAGAAACAGCCTTCTGGTAACATATCAGTCAAATAAACAAATTCCCTATTTGACTAAATTCAAAGTTATATGTCTCATTTTGTACATTCTGAACAGGAGGAGAATAATATGTTTTATTCTTGATCTTCTGGAATGATGGACGGCCATTTGTTTTAAAATTAATTATATTAAAATACTTGACAAATCGAATATTTTTACAGTTATCTTGCTGTGCAAGCAAAGTCAGATCTACAAGAAAAAAAATCTGAGAAGGGAAACACAATGCAAGCAAATATCAATCGAGAGTATGAAAATGTTATGTTGTGGTCCACATTTCACATCCCTCTCTCTGGGTGTATATGCCTTTCTTCAGTGAACAATTGGCAGTGGTTTGAAATATTTCATTGTTGAAGAGGACCATGTCCATCAGAACTGATATCATATAGTCTTGTTGCTGTGTACAATGATCTCCTGGTTCTGCTCACTTCACTCAGCATCACTTCATGCAAGTCTTTCCAGGCCTCTCTGAAATGCTCCTGCTGGTCGTTTCTTATAGAACAATAATATTCCATAACATTCATATTGCATAATTCATTCAGCCATTCTCCAATTGATGGGCATCCATTCAGTTTCCAGTTTCTAGCCACTACAAAAAGAGCTGCCACAAACATTCTTGCACATGTGGGGGCCTTTTCCTTTCTTTAAGATCTCTTTGGGATATAGGCCCAATAGAAACACTGCTGGGTCAGAGTATGCACAGTTTGACAACTTTTTGAGCATAGTTCCAGATTGCTCTCCAGAACAGTTGGATCTGTTCACAGTTCCACCAACAATGCATCAGTGTCCCAGCTTTCCCACATCCCCTCCAACATTCGTCATTATCTCTTCCTGTCATTTTAGCCAATCTGACAAGTGTGTAGTGGTACCTCAGAGTTATCTTGATTTGCATTTTTCTGATCAATAGTGATTTGGAGCAACTTTTCATATGACTAGAGCTGGTTTTAATTTCATCATCTGAAAATTGTCTGTTCATATCCTTTGACCACTTATCGATTGGAGAATGACTTGAATTCTTATAAATTTGAGTCAATTCTCTATATGTTTTAGAAATTAGGCCTTTATCAGAACCCTTAAATGTAAAGATGATTTCCCAGTTTATGGCTTCCCTCCTAATCTTGTCTGCATTAGTTTTGTTTGAACAAAAACTTTTTAACTTAATATAGTCAAAATTATCTATCCAAATCTCAGAATTTTTAAATGTATATTTCTATAATTAGTAGTAATTTGGAGCATTTTTTTCATATGGTTGTAGATAGCTTTGATTTCTTCCCTTGAGAACTGCACAGTTGTATCCTTAGATCATTTATTAGTTGGGAAATAGCTCTTTTTATAAATTTGAATTTGTTCTTTGTACATTTTGGAAATAAGACTTTTATCAAAGAAACTTATTTGCAAAGATTTTTCCCCAATTATTTTTCATTTAACTTTTTTGGATTTGTTTGTTCAAAAACTTTTAGATATTATGTAATCACAATTATGTACTTTATTTTCTATGATCCTTTTACCTTTTTTTGATCACAAACTTTTCTTCCATGAATAGAGCTGATAGATCATTTTTTTCCATGTTTCTCTAATTTCTTCAGGCAGGTGACCTTTTATATCTAGGTCACGTATGCATTTAGGAGTTATCTTGACATATGAGGTGTTAACCTAAATCTGTTTTTCCTATGCTGCTGTCCAATTTTCCTAGCACTTTTTATCAAATAGTGAATCCTTATCCCAGTAGATGAGGTCTTTATATGTATATGTGTGTGTATATATACATAGGATATATATTATATATAAATATATATATATATCAAATGCTTAGATACTAGATAGATTTGCCTTTGTATATGTGTATTCAGTCTGTTTCATTGATCAGCCGCTATATAGTTTTAACCAATACCAAGGTATTTTGAGAATTACTGCTTTGTAGAATAGGTTGAAATCTGATGTTACTACTCCTCCCCATTTATTTCCACTTTTCATTATTTCCTTTGAGATTCTTGACCTTTTTGTCTCTATAAATTTTGTTATTACAATTTTTAGTTCTATGAAGTAATCCTTTAATAGTTTGATTAGTATGATATTGAATAAGTAATTTACTGAATATTGTCATCTTATTAACTTGGCTCTTCCTACTCATGAACAAATAATATTTTTCTAATTACTTAGGTCTGTCTTCATTTCTTTAAATAGTGGTCTGCAATTGTATTTACATAGTTCTCCTCTGTATCTTTATAGGTAGACTCCAAAGTATTTTATACTCTATAGTGATTGTAAATGGAATTCCTTATCTTGCTAGTTTTTATTGGTATTAGATAGAAATTATATTTGTGTAGATTTATTTTGTACCTTTCAAATTTTCTGAAGTTACTATTTCCATTAATTTTTAGTATATTCTTTTGATTCATATCTGATCAAATCTCACTGAATAAGTTAGCATATACAAAATGCTTTGCAAATCTCAAAACACTATTTAAATGTATAACTGCTATTATTATTTATATAAGTTGATAATTTCGCTACTTCTTTACCTATTGTTATTCCATGAATTTCTATTTCTTCTCTCTTTGCTAGAACCAGCATTTTTAGTACTGTTACAAATACAAGTGGACATCATAAATTTGCTCCTGATTTTTTTTGGAAAGGATTCTAGTTTATCCCCCATATATATAATAGTGGTTTTTGTTTTAGTGATATCTATTTATCACTTCAAGGAAAGATTCATTTATCCCTGTTTTCTAATGTTTGTTTTTAACAGAAATGGGTGTTACATTTTTTAAATAAACTTTTTCAGCATCTATTGATAGGATCATATAATTTTTGTTTATTTTGTTATGAATATAGTTAATTAGGATAATAGTTTTTAAATATTCAACCAGTCTTGCATTACTAGTATAGAGCCAGGGCACAGTCTGTGTATGGGAGAAAACTGATTGTCATTGAATAATAAGTCTGGACTTTACCTTGAACTTAATTGATATTTCTCTTTTGTTAAAAGTAACAAATTATGTTAGGCAAAAGTCATTATTATTTTTCTAGATATTAAAAATGCATTTTTGTATTATTAATGTTGGGGGAAGAATTTAAAACTGTCTTCAAATTGAACATCCACACTTTCAATGAAATTTGTAGATATTTTGCATTGGTTTTGAAATCTGAATGAAATTTTTAAATTAACGTTCAATAAAATTAAAAAAATTAAAAAAATAAAATGAATAAAAGAAGCACAGTATCCAATCAAACTAAGCCAGAGAACGGAGGTCTTTTTATAGTCACTAATTAAAGGACTCCTTATATGATAGGAAAATCAGAAATGGCAAGTGGTAAATAGCTCACCACTGTGTGCATTCAACTCTCCCAGCAGCTTAAAATGACCCTGCAATTTGTCCCCCTAGGAACTAAAACTCAATTCTCCTGCAGCTGGTTACCAGGGAGGGGAAACTGAGGATTATGTAATTGTTACCTGTCCCTATCCTTTGCAGCTGGCTCTGTGCATTGGAAGGATTTTACTTAACAAAAGACCACCCAAAGCAACACTAGTGTAAAGGATCTCCCATTCTTCCAGGAATCCAATTTAGGGGAAAACCATATAATGTTTGAAGGGAAAAGGGAGGGATTGTTCCAGGAAAGGGAAAGGAAGGGAATGAATGTTGTAAAGAAAATCAAAGACTCTTGTTATTATTATCTATAAAAGATGATAATTTTGCTACTACCTTATCTATTGTTATTCCCTAAATTTCTGTTTCTTCCCTTATTGCTCAAGCCAGCATTTTTAGTATTATATAAACTAGAAGTGGACTTCATAAATTTACCCCTGATTGTTTTTGAAAAGAATTCTAGGAAGATAATATGAAAAAGGAAGGAAAGATAATAGCCAATAGAAGAAGTAAGTGAAGCAGAAACTGAAGTAATGGAGGCAAGAGGGACAGTATGAGTAGAAAGACACTATGGTTAAGAAGCAAGGAAAGGAGAGAAAGAGCCAAGAGGAAAGAAACAGAAAGTGTGGCTCTGAGAGAAGTCAACTTTTCCATTCACTAATATGAGCATTTACTGACTAATGTCCATTAATATTGAATATAAATAGTAACTCTAAAAAGCTTAAATTGGTGATTATAAATAGAGACTATAAATAAACCTCATCTAGGACATAGATGAGAGGGAGGGGAACCAGAAGGTATCGAGACCGAGGCATACATAAGCAGGGCCATCCTAGCCTTCTGTGAAGGCTATATGAAACATTAAGAGGACTGGAAAGCTTGGGAGGCAGAGCCTAGCCAAACCCTAGAGCTCAAATCCTAAGCGCTGAGTGTCTGCACTCCCATGGTGAGCTCCCACTGGTGGGGACCCATTGGATTGTCTGCAAGCGGATAAACCAGCCCAGGGGTGGGAGTGGAGTGGGTCCAGCTTCCTGTCCCTATCAGGAGCGCCAACAGCTTCCATCCCATTGGCTAGATGCTACATGAAAAATGTGTGGAAGTCAATACTTATGAGATGACAGATAATCTTAATTTTTTTTTTCATTGTGGAGCTCTTTGGCACTCTAATAGAACCTATAGGCAATCTCTAAGTTTTATATTCCAAAAATATATAAAAATAAAATTGTGGGATTACAAAAGGAAGCCAATTTTATTGAAATAGAATTGCCAAAATATTTTAGAAGCCTCTATTAAAAGATAAATTAATATAAGTTCTACAGACTAATTTTTCTTAACTTCATTTTCTCACAATTCAATGAACCCATTTGCCACCGTCATCCCCACACCAAAAACTGAAATTCCTGTATTTTAGTGAATCTTTGAGATGAGCAAAAAGAAGATTTAGGCCTTAAATTCCCCCATCCTTGCTAAGCCATGTCCTCAGGGAGCCTTACTGTCCTATTGGGTCATAAAAGGCCTAAATATTTGGTTATGAAATATTTCCCAGGGCATAAATGATGAGTAACAACTCTTAACCTTTGTGGGAAAGCTCTTATTGGCTTCAAAAAGTAAATTTTAAAAGAAAGAAAAATGGGGGGAAGGATGAGAAATAACGCAAGAGAGAAAAGTGAGAGTGTGAAAGGTCAAGGAATGATATACATGGGGAGAGTTTTCTTCCCAGACAGATTACATCTTTATTTCCCAGACTTCTTCATAAATGCTATTAAAAACAGTTTGGGAAAAAAAGCAGACTCCTGTTTTCTGGAAGTTCATCCAACCGTTTGGATGCAATGCCAAGGAGAAAGAAATATAGTTTCTCCCTACCTCAAAATATTTTGGTTACAGCGGACAAGCTGCCTTCTTTTCAGGCTGCAGTTGCAGAAAGGCCCATAATGAATATCTTTGCTTTTGTACTTCTAGGGGCAAGCTGATCTTCTGAAATATGCTAAAAACGAGACCTTGGAGAACCTGAAACAAATCCATTATGCTGCTGTCTCCTGTGGACTGAATAAACCAGGCACTGAAAACGCAGACTCGGCCCCCAAGACCAGGAGGAGCCTGGAGGTCATCCCGGAAAAAGCCAGCGATGAGAATGGAGAATGAGGGAGCTCTCGCCCAGTCATTATGGAGTTTATAACTCTCGGACCAACTGTAGGCGCTCGGGACGGGCCCTGGCTTTGCACTCCCTAAGGACAATGCTATTTGGAATTTTAAAGCACAATTGGAATATCTCATTACAGTCTATTACAACTGTGAATGTACGTAGCAATTCTGCGTGTGAAGGCGAATAAATTGTTTCAAAACAAATTATGTTACTGGCCAAAATATGCTATATTTGTGTAACAGATGTCATAATTCAGTAACAGTGCAAAGAACAGATCATTCATCATAGTTCCATTGAGAAACAAACTCGCTTTTCTTGAACAAAAGCAATTACAGTTGGCGTGGCTTGACGAATGGTGTTGGGGAAGGGAGGTAGAGCCGACACATTTTTCTGGATGTGTGATTTTCTGCTGATCCGAGGTATTAGGGTGACAAACGATTTTGGGGGGATGCTTGCTGAGCCATAATTAAGAAGGAGAATGTAATTGGACAGTGCTCGCTGAAATCTCGGGGCACTCTGGGAGACCCTGTGGGGTATGAGGAAGACAAGTGATCCATCCCTCAAGCCTCCGTCTCACGACGTGTGTGATTTCTGCCAGAGCGTTTCTGCAAACTTGTCTATTGAATATACAAGTGATCAGACTGCAAGCAACACATTGTAAATAGTTTTTCATTGTGTGAAGTGATGTGTTCACATTAAAAGAAAAGTTTTATGATATTTCTCCCATACCAGTAAAAGCTTTTAACTAAATTTTTAACTTTTTAATTTATTTTCTAGTTATAAAAGAAAATGACTTTGAAGAGAGTTGTTTAGAGCAATGAGGATTGATTAGCCAAGATTCCACAGCCAGGATATGTCCAAGGCAGGACACAAATGCAGATATTCCTAGGTTCTAGGGCCAGCTCTTCATCTAACTTACTACTTTTTTGGGGGGGGGGTGATCAGAGTTAAGTGACGTGCCCAGGGTCACACAGCTAGTAGGGATCTGAAGCTGCATTTGAATTCAGATCTGATTGATTCCAGGGATGATGCTCTGCCCACTGAGCCTCCTGGCTGTCCCTATACTACTTTCAAGAATAGATCATACTTTAGCCAAGAGGCAGGTCAACCATGTAATCTCTGAGTTATGTTGACTTCATTTTTATTATAAGGTTTTTGATGATTTTAGTTCATGGGAACTGATTGATGTTCAGCCCTTCAGCCCTTAGCTCAATGCTCCTGATGGACCAGTCAGCCAAGGATCCCATGGTCCAGAGTAAAAAGGCAGGAGGAAATCCGAGGTCTGAGGGATGACATTTTGGGGTAGCCAGCTTAGGTTTTTACTCAAACGGCTGGTTTTCACACCTCGGTGAGTCTCGGATCCCTTTCTCTACTTTAGACTCCATTACCGCCTTATACCAAACCAAAATGGTTTTCAGTATTTTGAAAGATTGGAAGCTCTCAACGTCTTCCCTGGCCCCTTTTGGAGTTATGGTCTGGGGTTTGGTTCTTCTTCCTACAGTTTAGAATGTAGAAGGAGGGGAAATCCGTGCTCCTGGTTATGTTAGAGATTGAATGCAGCTCATGTGGAAGGGTAGCATGGGAATACACAAGTGCCCAAAGGATTTGTGTCTCTTAGCTCAGGAAATTCCTGCTACCATCACAGATCTCTCTCCCAATCTGCTGGTGACTTAGGGGATGAGTCCTAAAGAGTTGCCCAAGCCTCAGTGAAGTTGAATGACTTATGGTTAATTAAATAAGCATTTATTAAGTGCCTTCTGTGTGCCAGGTATGGTGTCAGGCTCTAGAGATACAAAAATAGACAAAAAATCCTTAGTCTTGAGGAGCTTACAATCCTGTAAGGAAGACAACAAATAAACTATATATATAAGATAAATAGAAAATAATTAAGAGGAATTGAGAAAAGCAGCAAAAATCCAGCAAAAGATGGGATTTGAATCAAAACATAAATGAAGGAGGTCAGTAGTGAGAGTGTCCCAGCCATGGAGGACGGTCAGAAAAAATGTCCGGAGCAGAGAAATGGACTGTCTTATCCATGGTACAGAGAGCACTTGTCAGGGAACAAGGTGTACTGGAAAAGTAAGGAAGGGCAGGCTATAAAAGGCTTCGAATGCCAAGCAAAGAACTTTGTATTGACTCTGGAAGCTGTGGAAAGCCACTGGTTAGACATGCACTTAAGGAAGATCACTTTGGTGGCTGACAAGAGGATGGGAGGACATTGAGGAAAGTAGACCCCCAAGAGGCAATGATCTAGGGGTAAGATGACAAGAGCCTGCACTAGGTAGGGCTGGCAGTGCCAGGGAGAGAAGGGCACATATTCAAAAGATGTCAAAAAGGTGAGATCCACAGCACTTGGCAACAGACTGGATATGGGGGGGTGAGAAATAAGGAGGAAGCCAGGATGACTTCTGGATCATGAGGATGATGATGGCCTCCCTAGTAGTAAGGAAGGTGGGGGATGGAGAGATGGGTTCAGTTTGGGCGTGTTGAATTGGAGAGAATTGGACTTCCAGTCTGAGATATCGGCGGTCAGCAGGACAGGCAGATTGAAAATCATCGGTATAGAGATGGTCATTTATAGTCACCAAATAAAATAGTATTGAAGGAGAAGAGAAAAGGGCCCAGAACAGAACCCCAAGGGACAGCCTTCGTTAGGTACAATCATGAAGAGGATCCAGCAAAGGAGACAGAGAAGGAGTGGGCAGGGAGGTAGGAGGAGAATGAGGAGAAAGTGAAGGACTCTACAGTGGGAAAGGCTGCAAAGGTCGAGGAGCATGGATTCGGTGACCAAGATCGTTGATAACTTTGGAGAGGATGATTTCGGTGGAATGATGAGGTCAGAAGCTGGATTGTATGGAGTTAAGGGAGGAGTGAGAGGAGAAAAGTAGAAGCGTCTGTTGGAGACACTTCAGAGTTTGGTCATGAAGGGTGGAGGAGATACAGGGTGATATCAGGGATGGAGCTGTGGGGTTTTGTTTGTTTTTTAGGATCAAGGAGATGTTTCTAGGCATTAGGGAATGAGCTAGCCAACCAGGGAGAGATTGAAAATGAACAATAGAATGGGGATGACTGAAGAAGCCAGCTGGTGGAGAAGACCAGATGGAATGGAATCACTCAAGCTGAGCCATAGAGCTACTTCATTATATGAGAGATGAGGGAGAGGGGGAAGAAGGGGCTCATGATGTATATATTTATATATTAATATATATATATACATATATATATACATGTATAATATAAAGCAAGGTTCTCACCTGAGAGTGAAGTAGGAACCTTGGGAGGTTTGAGGGATGAAAATGTCTGGAAAAGCTCCTCTGCAGAGATAGCAACAAAGTCAGTGTCTTCAAACATTTTAATACAAAAAAGAGATTAGACCTTTTCTGCTTGGCCCCAAAGGGCAAAGATTGGGAGAACCATTGGACGTTACAGGAAAGCAGATTTCAACTATATATATGAATATATATATGTATATGTGTGTATATATATATATGTATATATATATATATACATAATTAATGCTGCCCTCCATGGAATGAGCTGTCTTATAGAGGGTAGCACACTTCCTTTCATGAGTGACTTTGGAGCAGAAGCCACATGAACATTTGTCAAGATTTTGGGGGGAGGATTTCTACTTCTGCTTTTGAAATCTAGGTTTTAAGAGGTTGATTCCAATAATGAGACTCTCTTATTCTTCTGAATTATTCTGAACTCCTTCACTATCATATCCCCCACCGTGGGCCACTGAAAGGAGTCAACATTATTGACAGAAATTCTTCAGACAAAGTAGGCATTGCACACACACACACACACACACACTTGAAGGTGACAACAAAGTAGTTTTAGCTTAAATTTGGATATTTCATCTATTGTGTATTTTTTTCTTGGATAGTTGAGACAAGTTTTTACTAGTTCCATAGTGAACTCCATTTTTTACTGTTTTCATAATAGACTCAGAGACTTAGAGAATGCATGTACTTACAGTCTATTGACCCCTTCTAAATACAGTGTCAACAGCTCTTTTCTAAGAATTCATATTTAATGTAAATGTCAAAATTATATGAGGATCCTTAAAAAATAAAATAGCAGAGATAATCTTTCAGTGCTATGGGGATGATCCCAATAACCTTATTTAATGCACCTCTGATTAGTTAATATCAAGCATGAGGTAAAACAAGAAGAGAAGTATATGATACACCTTGAGTTAGGATTGCCTTTAGGTTCTCTGGAGGTGACACTGTGCTAATAGCATCACATGCCTGAATGTTATGGATCCTTCTCAATTACACCATAATCACTCAGAAAAAATTGGCCCAACCATCCACATAGGAAAAGCCAAGTGGATGAAGACTATCTTTTGTCCATTTGATGATATGTAATTGAATAGATGGCCTATAAGCTCACCAGATAATATAGATATATATGTATGTATACACATATATGTTTCTATATGTGTGCATATCTACATCTATATATAGGTATGGGTATGTTACCTATATTATATGTATATGAATGTGTATATATGTACATGTGTGTATCTTGGATAAATGCAGTAATTGAGCTCAGAATTGAACAAGAGAAGGAAGGAAGACTGAATTGCCTTTGCAAAAGTGCAAAGTATATCTCTCTTTAGTACATTCTCCCAATGTTGTTGATTGATTGTAAATCATGATCTCCTACCATCTCTGAAGAACTCAAATTGAAGATCATCCAATGGGCAATGGGAACATGGGCCATAGGCAGGCTGCAGCACATTGTAGGCAAGAGATTACAAAGATGGGAAAATGGGCATCAAAGAAATGTATTGAGAAAAGAGAAGATCAGGTGGTCACACAGCAAGAGAAAAGGATAGCCGGTGGTTCAGCTCATGCTTCCCTGGTGGGAACATGAGGAAGGGCTTTGGCTTGCTAAGTAAGACCCCTATCAACATTCTAGGGAGAGGACCTAGATAAGAAATTCATAGGAAGAGCAAGCACAAGTAGTTTATAATCATCATTGAAGGGAAAACCCATATGGATGAGATCATAGATCTATTTAAGGGCTGAATATTTGTCATGTAAGTACAAGAATATTTATTAGACAGGAGACTGAGGTTAGGATAATAACATCAAGAAGTAAATGCTAGAAACAGCAATAAGAATGCAGGTAGCAAAAATGCAAATCTAGAGGCCAGAATTATTTTCCAGAAACTCATTATCATTCATAAACTAACAAATTCTCATACTAAAATACAGAACTCAAACTATCCTGGAGAATTCGACAAACTGTTCTATAACTGAAGCATCATCACAGACAAAACTGTTGGTCACACGTTTTTAATAGATATTGCCATACTGAATATTCACAATCTCCCACTTGTGTGGAATGAAAAAAAAAGTCACAATATAGAGACCTAGCAGATGGAATCAAAGCCATGTGATAACACAGGATATGGTACATCCCATCTTCCTATCTGCTACTGGTGTTCTCCCACAGTAAGTCTATAGAAGATGAGTTTGAAAATCAATGATTGTCCAATTACAAAAATCAAAACTATATCCTCCTATGTGACAATTTTTAGAAAATTAGATATAAAAGAAAAATATCTTAAAATAGTAATTTCCAAGACCATTTTCCGTCTGCACTCCATCAAAAAAAAATAATAATGAGATGATGAAAATAATCACATTTGACATTTACATGATGCATTAAAGTTTGCAAAACATATTGCATACTTTTTCTTCTACTTTTCTTGGTTTCTGTCCACAATCAGATGGACAGAGAAATGAGTGTTCCTTTGCTCAAGACTAACTGATCTCTAATCCTTCATCTAACCAATACAAAGTCATTGGAATGGCTATTCTCTTTATGTCATTAAACCCTACTTTGATTCTTTGATGGATTCACCAGACTCTTTATTCCTTTCACCAGAATAGATTAAAGCCTCTCTATGACTTCTCACCCTGTACATGTTTTTCCATATATAATCCTCTAGAGAGGATTTGCCCAATACACTGGAGGGCTTCCTCCCTTTGGGTTGAGATTTCATGACATTATTATAGGAGTTGGACCATCCACTCTCACTGTATCACTGGTTTATCTCCTTTTTCAGTCGCATCTATCTCTGACCATGTCTTTGATGCCCCCATAAATGATCTTTGGTAAAAATGCTATGATTGATTTTATCTCACCACGTGTTTCCATCGTGTTTCTATTGGAATGAATCTGAGATCTTGTTATTCCACAATTCACAGCCACACAGGGATAGCTCACGGAAAGATTAATTCAATACTTCAAGAATCAATGATTTCATCAGTGCCTATTCTCCTTACTCCTACACAGATCGAAGCTCTTCTGTAATTTATTAAATGGTCTTTAAGAGGTTGCCCAAAATATTTGTCATCTAGAAGCCTACCCACAGCTCAAAAACTTGACTTTTCTGGTCCCCTAACAGCACATGTAGTTTCTCATCAGATCCTTATTCAAAGCATTTCTGGCTGGGTTAAGATTTGCCCAAGCTGGCATTCCACTGGCATAACTTCAAGAACCCATGCTTACTTTTGTGCCATGATGAGCTATAATAGTTGGACTTCCATGAAGTAAGAAGCATCATCAGGAAAATATTGGTGTCGGAGAGACTAAGCATTTAAGTGCTTACCATGTGTTAAGCACTTTACAAATATTATTTCATTCGATCCTCACAACAACGCTGTGAGATGGATGCTATTTTTAAGCCCACTTTACACTTCAGGAAATTGAGCAGATAGAGATTAAGTGATTTGCCCAGTCTCACAGCCAGCAAGTATCGAAGGCTGGAGTTGAACTCAGCAATGAGTATATTGGCGGCAATAAAATCACTTACGTTTTCAGAGGCATTCTCGTCCAATTTATCAAATGCAATTCAGGATCAGACCTATAATCCATGGTACAATATCTGTATGAATATAGATTTGTGTGTACATATGCATACACATATACATGATATATGCATATATGTATACATCTATGTGTATACATCTGTTGAAGATAAATAGTTCTTAGATGGGGCATATGTATGTGGATCCACTCATATATAGTGAAATTACTCAATAGGCTGCCTCTCCAAGTGTTTGCTAGAATCTGGGTACTATACATTCTCCATCTACTTTGTTTTTCCAGGATGGATTGCTAGAATATCTTCTTGAATGACCAAAGAGTTTCCTAAGAAGGCTCTAGATCTTAACACAATCAATACAGTATCATTTACAAATAGGAGAATTCAGAAATCATTTCTTGTCATGGTTACTAGACATCATCCATAACAATAGAAAGTCTTTTGTTTTTTGCCTTCTTGATGTCACTATCTAGCAGATTATTGGACAAAATAATGTATATTTAAATCTTGTAAGATGTATAGACATTACTTTCACCTTGAATTTATCATTCCAATGCTTACTAAATTATTTGTGAGCTTTGGTACTTTCTTTTTTTCTGTTACAAGCATGCAACTTTTAGTCCAATAGGTGGGAAGACCTATTAAACTGAAGTATTCCATTATCTTGCCTCAACCATGAAATGCATAAACTGGAAATATAGCTGAGATGGGGAAACTGTAGCTCTTCTTGGGCTGGTTCTTTGCATTAATGTTAGAAGAGTATTGGTTCTTAATCAGCATGGAGTGGGGTGCATCAATAACATGAGCAAGGAGCAAGATGAAGAATATTTTCCAGCTCCCAAGTTCCTTCATATAAAAAGTTCCTTTTCAGTGAAAAATCATGTGAGGAAACTGAATTCTATCCATGTTCAAGGAAAAAATGGATCACAAAGCTATTAGACATTACTTTAATTTTAGTTACATCCCAGCTTTTCCTCTTTATACTCAATATGGATAAAATTGAATCGATATATATTTATATATTTGTGTGTATGTATGTATGTAAATATATACATATATAATGTGTGTGTTGTGTGTATGCATACTAATAACAATAATAGAATTTGCTCAGGTTTGTTTTTTGGGAGGAGGAGGGATAATTTAACAACAATTTCAAAGTATTGAATTACAAGTAGCTAATATAGAATAATTAGTCAATATTAAATAGAATAATATTAGAACTTACTAATTCTTAATCTTCAGTATAAAGTAAATGCTCATTTTCTGGGATGATTGTGGAAGAGATATTCTCTTTCTATTTACAAGATACCCTCAATTGAATTAGCAATTCACAATATATTCCACTGAATATTGCATTTTTCCTCTTCCTTTTCTCTTTAAAATTAATGTCAGATAGTCATCTTAAAATGTAAGTGCATTAGTGTTTACTAAAAGAATATAATTTTCCTGTATTATTTTCCATTCAATTCAAGAATAAATTCAATAATTCAATAAACATGTATTAAACACCCCCTACACCCACGGTGCCATATTGGTATTGAGTATAAAATGACAAAGATGGAAATATTCCAATATTTTTTTCAGGTCCTCTCTGTATGACTGATTATTGTGATTGAAACTCTCCTCCTATCAGCTAAGTGCTGTACTGGTTAGCAAGAAATTGCTACATCAAAGGAGCCTTGAAGGATATATTTAGTAGAATTTCACAAAGGTCAATCTTGATGCTAATACTATAGTCTTTCTATCCATGGACAATTAAGAGAGATGTTTGGGGGGTTTACTTAGTCACCATCTCTCCCATGTTTGATTGCCACAAGTAGGACTGAACTGGGAGGAAATCAGATCTACCAACAGTGAGCTGAGTATGTGTTTGTCAGAATTTGTGTGTGTATGCAAATGTGTGTCTGACTGTCTCAACTA
This sequence comes from Myrmecobius fasciatus, assembly GCA_023553655.1. Classification (NCBI taxonomy): domain Eukaryota; kingdom Metazoa; phylum Chordata; class Mammalia; order Dasyuromorphia; family Myrmecobiidae; genus Myrmecobius; species Myrmecobius fasciatus. The sequence continues at coordinate 19,270 of JAJPUD010016075.1, read as the reverse complement.
CTTCCTAAGCCAAATATAAATTATTTTTGACTATCTGTTGTATTAAATTATCTATGCCTCTCTTTCCATCGCCAAGCACGGATCATCTGAGTTCACTGTGTTCTAGTCATATTTGTTTAATGATTTAGATGAATCACAGAATTTTCAAGTTGGAAGGGTCATAAATATAAAATGAGCTATGACTGGATTTGTACGCGTTTACCAGAAGAGTTTGGGGAGCTCGTGGTGGTAAACTAAATATCATGAAAATGCAAAAGGAAATGTAGTAATCTGTGTCTCACCAAAGGAGATTCTCTGCTTGACAAACTAAAGGTTGGACCAGATGATCTCTAAGGTCTCTTTCAACTCTGATGAGCTAAGAGATAGATTCCCATATACATAGCTATGAAAAACAAGATTAGGTGCCCGTCTTCCTAGAGTGCTAACATGGGCAGGGAAATAGATTTGACACCTTATCAGTAAGCATTCTATTGCTGTGACTCCCTCCCTCTGCACCATGCACATAAATGCATAGAATATAAATTGTGATAACCAGGAAGTTTAGAAAATTGAACTACTTTAATTGGCTGAACTATCCAGGACCAGGGACTAAACTTGTGATTTCATTGGCATAAGGAACTCACAAACTCCCTATACAAAATGCAAGTTAGCACCTTTGCATCTGAGAGTTGCCTAGAACACTGAGAATTTAAGGGACTTGCATAGAGTCATATAGCCAATATATTTTAGAGGCTAGGTTTGAACCCTGGTCTTCATGGCTTTGTGGCAAGTTCTATCCACTGTCATCCCACTTCTCTTCTAAAAGCATTTGGACCAGACCTCTATCAACTTAATGAATAATAATTTGTTTTTGGACATAGTGACTTATGAATATCATCTATTATGTCATGGAGGTTGCATTTCCTTTTGGCAGAAAAAGTGCCAGAAACAATGAAATTTCCTTTTAAACCTAATTGTTTATGTTTTGTGCCCAAAGAATGGAATAATCTTTCCAAAATATACTAAGGCTAAATAAACCAGAAACTTTGATTCTGGCTTTAACATCATGCCATATAACGATCAATTGGTGGAACCTAGAATGTTTAGTTGAGAGAAGACTCAACTGTGTTCATGTTTTCAAAGGAATACAAGAGTGATTATACTTGTTATGCATAGATTAAGAGATCAGAACAGAATAATAGGAAGAAAATATTGGGAGACAGATTTAGGCTATCAATGGGAAAATTTTCTAAGATCATCAATGAATTATCTTTTACACACTTGACCTTTCCTACTTTTCAAAGAAGAGGCATGCTTCAGAAAATCACGGAATCTCTGAGTTGAAAGAGTTCTTTGAGATCATCTACTCAGTTACTCATCTAATGGAGAACACCTCGACATCCTACCCAACAAAGGATCTCCCAGAGGAGGGATGAAGATTTAAGGAGGAGGAATCCACCAATTCCTGATGCAACCAATTCCACTTTGAAATTACTCTAATTTGGGGGAAGATTTTCCTTATATCAAGCCTGAATCTCCTTCTCTGTAACTGCCCACTGTTCTTTGTTCTATACTTGACTGCCAACAGAACAAATCTAATTCTTTTTCTAGGTGACAGCTTTTCAAGGCAGCTTCAGCTCATCTCTCTTACGTCTTGTCTTCTCTGGGCTAGACATAGCCAGATCCTTCAGCCAGCCCTCATAAGGCATGATCTTTGAAGCCTTCACCATCTTGACTGCCCTCCTCCAGATTCTCTCCAGTTTATCAGGGTTCTTTCAATGCAGCTCCAAGAACAGGACACTGTCCCCTATGCATGGGTCTGACCAGGGTAGAGTTGGTTTCCCCAGAGTGTTGATTATAATTTAATGGTATGATTCCAAAGGAAATGTGTCAAAAAACAAAAACAAAAACAAACAACCCGGTATCATCAAAATTCAATGAAGGCAAACCCTTAGGATTCATTTCATTGACATCTCAATGTTAGTAATAAATACGTATAATTTCTTTCAACAGTGTTCCAGATGTTTCTCCAAGAAATAAACACATACAATTACTGCTTTTCCCCAGTTGATAGGCTGTTGAGTTGCTTCCAGTGCTTTTCCACCACACAAACACACACAAAACATGCTGCTATTAATATTTCGGCATATAAAGCACTGTCGTTCCCTATGCCTCTGAACTCCTTGGAGCATATTCCCAGTCATGGTATTGCTGGTAAGACTATCAATGCATATGTACAGTTTAATTGCTTTTCTACTATTATTCCAAATAGTTTTCTAGAACAGGAGGATTAAATTGTTGCCTCTCCTATAAGACTGTAAGCTCCTTGAGGGCAGGGTCAATCTTTCACTTCTCTTTGTTTTCCCCAGTCCTTAGCACAATGCTTGGAACACAGTAGGCACTTCATAAATGTTTATTGATTGTTAATTAAATTTCTACTAACAGTGTATTAGTTTGCCTGTCTTTGTACAGCCCCTCCAACATTCACCATCATCCTTTTTGTCATCTTTACCAATCTTATTGGAATCAAGTGAATCCCAAATTATTTTAATTTACATTATTATTCATAATTTTGTTATTTTAAAACTATCTGTTCATGATCACAATTGCCTATTGAGGATTGACTTTGGTTCATATGTATTTGTATTTCTTTTCTGTCTATCTTAGCTAGAGAATCTTTTTCAGATATTATTTGCTACAAAGATTTTTTCCACAATCAATATCTTCATTTCTTAGTCTAACCAAATTGATTGTGTTCGTGCAAAAGCCCTTTAAGTTTATATGATCAAAATTGTTTATTTTCTTCAATGATTCTCTCTGTCTTATGTTTAAAAATCTTCCCTATAACCCTAATTATAAAAAGTTCCTTCTTCCATTCTACTCTAATTATTTTATGATGTCATCTTTTATATTTAGGTCACATATTCATTTGGATCTTAAGGTATTATATACTATCAGTAAACATTTATTAAGCTCCTACTATGTGCTAGGCATTGTTCTAAGTGCCAGATATAAAATGATTTTTAGTAAATTGCTTTTAAGTTTTCCTTGTAATTCTTGTTATATATCTTTATATAGTTCATGTTCCTGTATTTATAAAACACTAAGCTAATGAGTTTGAGGATTTCTGATTCTTGCCTCCTTCACTGGGTTTCATTCATTAACTTTTCTATTATTTAACCCATACCAAATAGTTTTGTTGATTAAGGCTTGTAAGGAACCTAGAACCTAGAGGGAATGCCACAAAATGTGCCCTAAACTAGTGAACATAGTAAGGTAAGGTGATAGAGGGAGACCTCTGGGAAAATTCCATGGTTATATGATGGTGGGGAGGGAGAATGTAGCAACTCTGGGAGAGTTAACCATGAAATCACTACAGTAAAGTGCCTCGGTTTCTCCATTCTAGTTATGTCTCTGATTCGATCCATATATTTTTCTAGTTTGGAATCATCATTCTTACTCATGGCATAGGAAAACATTTTTTGTTATTATTTGCCCATTCTCACTCAGTTCAGAAAATCCAATTTTTATGAAGCCTTCTCCACTTCCATAGAAGGTGCATGGAGGCAAGGCTGAGAATTTTTCTTTCATTCTGTTAGCAGTTGTTGCCTTTTTAATAAAGAGGGTGCTTTGGAGAGCTGCAGTTTTCTGCAGACTTTCTATTTAAATGTCTAAATTGTGCAGGCGAATCGCCTTTGTAACCCATAGGGCATTCAGAATTCCAGCTCATCTACAGTTCTGCTGGTGGAATGTTTTCTGGGTGATTTAAGTATGTTAATAAACTCCACCAAGCATATGAGATTATTAAATGTTATATAACTTTTCATTGGAACACATTGAAAGCTTCAGGAATATTGAATGCCTTCATGGCTGAACATCTGCTATCCTAACTTGTATAAATTCTTAGAATATTCACATTTTTCTGCTATTATGGATGACACAAAGTTGGAAGGGAGAACGAGCACACAAGACGACAAATTAGATTTTAAGAATTGTTGGCAGGCTGGAACATTTTGTCAAATGATGAAACGGAATAGGAATAATGCAAAGTCTTCACATGGGTTCAAAAAATAACCTTCTTAAGTACGAGATAGAGATTGTGTGTCTGGACAGTGGTTCAGATGAGAAAAATTTGGAGTTTTTAGCAGACCTTAAGTGTAATTTGAGTCAAAAATGTGATAGATCACTTGAGAAAAATAATGCAATCTTATACTATATTAAGAGAGAGGAAATAAATCTGCTCTGGTAAGACCATATAGGGAGTACTGGGTCTAGTTTGGGCTCCCACGTTTTAAATACAGGTTTGAATAAACTGGAGAATGTCCAGAAGACAGTAAATAAGATGGTGGAGGACTTCCATTTTATACAATATGAGAATTGGTTGAAGGGTCTAGGTATGTTTCATCGGTAGGAGATATTGGGGTATAGCCATGATAACTGTCTTCTGATAGTCACAGGGCTATCTTAGGGAAGAGAAATTAGATTTTTTTCCAAAGACCACAGGGCCTTCTTCCTACCATGCTTAAGCCAATCTTTCCAAGACTCTCTTTAATTCTATTCTTAGCTGGGTATTCAGAGAGGGGAGTAAATTCTTATCCATAACTTGGATCATGATATTTATTTTTCATAAAGAAACTATCCAGGGGCAGCTAGGTGGTGCAGTGGATAGAGCACTAGCCCTGAAGTCAGGAAGACCTGAGTTCAAATCTGGTCTCAGACACTTAACATTTCCTAGCTGTGTGATCCTGAGCAAGTCTCTTAACCCCAATTGCCTCAGCAAAAAAAAAAAAGAAAGAAAGAAAGAAAGAAAAAGGAAAGAAAAGAAAAGAAAAGAAAAGAAAAAGAAAAAGAAACTATCCAGTCTTGTGGAGAAAGACCTAAGAGAAGAGAAAAAGCAAATGTAAAAAAAAAAAGCTTCATGTAAAGAAAAAAACTTCCTAATGATTAGGTTGATCCCTAGGTAGGCTGGATTGCATTAGAAGTTAGTGAATGTCCCTCTCTTGAGGTCTTTAAGCAACATCCCAAGTGTGTACAAGAAAGGGGTCTTTTCAAAAATGATTTGAATTAAATAGGCTCTAAGATCCTTCCAACTCTGAAATTCTGATATTCTGAAATAAAATAACATAGATGAAGGGCTTTGTAACCTGAACTTGCTAAATACAAAGACGAGGCAGGATTTTTGTTATGACACATGGAACACCAGAATGAACTGGGGATTTGGAAGAGCAAATATGCCTTCCCAAGTTCAATTTCCAGAGAGTTGGAGGGAGACAAGGAGAAGGAATGATAGGATATGAATGGGCAGCAGAGACTCCTTGAGCAGTGGGAGATGAAGGGAGGAAAACAAGAGACTTCATCAGAAAGAAACTGAAGCCACTGAAGACAGACAAAATATTGAGAGTTTTCTCAAGCTATGAAATGGAGGGAGGCAAGGAGAAGGAAAGTTGGAAAATGAATGGGCAGCAGAGACTCCTCGAGCAGTGGGAGGTGAAGAGAGGGGAAACCACGAACTTCATCAGAAAGAAACTGAAACCATTGAAGACAGACAAAATATTGAGAGTTTTCTCAAGCTATGAATTGAATTGAATGAGAAAATAAACTCAACTGTTTCAATAGAAAGAAGCACAATTTAGTGGAAGGCAGGAGCATGGGGAGGTGATGGCAACAGCCAAGACTGGGATTGGAAAGGGGAGGAGGGTGGTGAGTGATGGGCAAGCAAATGTTCCCAACGACTGACTCATTCACCCCACAGACTCCTCAGCCAAAGGGTGCGGTCTCCTATGGACTGTCCCTACTTGATGGACCACATGGAGTATTTCCTTCTTAAAACTGAATAGTTTCTTTATGAAAAAACAAATATACAAGGCGCAAGTAATGGATAAGAAATTATTCCCTTCTCTGAATGTCCAGGTAAGAGGAGGAAAGAAGAGGGTTTCAGAAAGTTGCATTAAGCAACTAGGTAAGATAAGGCAACTAGATGATGGAGTGATGGAATGCTGGGCTGGGAGTCAGGAATATTTGGCTTCCTGAGTTCAGATCTGGCCTCAGACATTAGTGTGTGACCTTGATTGCCTATAAAATGAGCTGCAGAAGGAACCACTTCAGTCTCTTTGCCAAGAAAACCCCAAATTATATCATGGAGAATTAGACATGACTTAATGACTGAACAACAACTTAATAGGAAGAAAGCCTGATGTTCTTTGGATATTAAAAGGTAGCATAGATGGCTCTATTGGGAAGACTCTTTGCTCTTACCAGTATTGGGTAAGTATATGGCATAAATGAGCTGATCTGGGTTACATCCAATAGTTGAAATGGGTTGCTATAAATTAACCCAACCATATGTTGGAGTATAACTAAAACTGAGCGGGGTGCTGTAGATGAGCTGATCGGGGTGCTGGGTGTAAACTTGCTGAGATGTCTGCCGTAAATTAGCTGACCTGAGTTATATAACGTAGCCAAACTGGGAACTCTAGGTTAGCTGAGCCAGGCACAAGTGAAAAATGAACTGAGCTATAAGAGCAGAAATGGGTGTCGTAAGGTAGCTGAATGGTTATATAAGGTACCCCAACTGAGGGCTTGCAGGTAGCTGATCTGGGTCATGTGCATCTGCTGAGCTAGGGGCTTATGAGTTTGACTGGTAGGTAGTAGAAGGGGAGGCTGTAAGGTACCTAGGCTGAGTGATATAAGATAGGAAAGGTGAACGTGAGAAGGAAACTGAGAGTGTGGGAGCTGGGGGGGCTGGGAATTACAAGAAGTGGGGGCTGAAGTGACTGAGCTGGTGGCTACAGCAGCACAATGGGCTTTGATAATTACTCAGAATCTAATGTTGCTTACCTCTAGCTGTCAGATGCAATGGCTTCCAGAGAAAGAACTCAGAATCACAAAGAAACTTTGTGTTTTTCTCAGAATTCTTTAAAAAAGAAAAGAAAAAGAAAAATCTCTCGGAAAGTTCTTTGTCGTAAAAATAAAGCCCTTTGAGAAAAAAAAATATTCAAGCAAGAAATACTCCGTAAGATATAAATTTGTGTTTGGGGAAGGGTCTAGTCCTCCCTGGGCAGCAGTAAATATTGACACTCAAATCCCATCAGCCCTTTCATGCTTCCTACTGTCTCTTCACTCTCTTTCCTTTGGTATTGGACAGGATCTTACCATACTGGAAATCTCACCATTTTTTGGTCTTTTTTATTAAAGCTTTTTAATTTTCAAAACATATGCATGGATAATTTTTCAACATTAACCCTTGCAAAACCTTGTGTTTCAATATTCTCCCCCCTTCTCCCCGCCCCCTCCCCTGGATGGCAAGTAATCCAATATAGGTTAAACATTCACCATTTTTAACAACAGAATGGGGATGTATTTTTGAGTCCTTCTCTAGAAAATGGAAATCTAAAAGTCAAATGCATGGCTTTGAAGGATGAATTGTCATAAGGAACCACAAAGGACAGGAATCATTGGTCACATGTCTTTCCCTGAGATAATCAAGGAGTGAACATGGCATTTAGTGTAGCTTGAACTGAAAATTTCCCATGACCCAGCAAAAGGGCTTTCAGACCTGGGGAGATGAGGAAAGTTAGGGCCAGAAGATTCCTTGTCAGAGGGACCAGAAGTTTAGGTAGTGGATAGAATATATCTGGGAGTCAGGGAGAGCTGAGTTCAATTCCTACCTCAGACACCTTGGGCAAGTCAGTAATCTCTCTCAATTGTAGAATGATAATAATCGAACAGCAACAGGAATATTGTGAGGATGAAATTAAATGTGTAAAGTGCTTGGTACATGCTGATTTATCTAACCATCCATTTATCTAGCTAGCTAGCTTCTGGGTGGCATAATGGATAGAGTTCTGGGTCTGAAATCAGGAAAATAGTCTCTTGAATCCAAATATAGCCTCAGACTCTTACTAACTATGTGATCTTGGGCAAGTCACTTAACCCGGTTTACTTCAATTTCTTCATCTGTAAAATGAGCTAGAGAAAGAAATGGCAAAACAGTCTAGTATATCTCTGCCATGAAAACCCCAAATGGAATCACAAAGAGTTGGACACAACCAAAAAAGACTGAATAACTATATATATATATGTGTGTGTGTATGTATATATATATATACACATATATGTATGCATATATATGCATATATTTATATGCATTTGTATATGTATGTATATGTATACACATTATTATTCATATGTATTATAGTTAAAGTATAATATTTATAAAGTCATTATTCTTTATGTATAAGATTGTTTCAAGATTCACAAAGGACTCATTATATTCATTGAACAATTCATTCTTGCTAACTAGATTCTAAAATTAGCCTTTTCTTTAAGCTTAGCATCCAAAAAGTTCATCTAAGGAGGATGGGAGTAGAGTGTTAACCCCCAAATAGATGGATGATTTGGGGGAGGACCTGAAAGAGGCTCTAAACCTACCCTTCCCCCAATCCTCAAAGTGACCTGTGAGAGCAAGAGGGGACCTGAGGGTTTAACTCGTTTTACAGAGAAGGAAATGAAGGTCCAAGAGATGGGAAATGACCCAGAACCAATGAGTCCTCCTAGGGCAGCCTACCTGCCTTTCAACCTGATCTTCTCACCCATTTGTGTGGACAGTGATGGCTCCTTATGGGTCGTGGCTCCCCAGGGTGCTTGTCTCCCTTCATGAGCCACTTGGAGACTGGGAGAGGTCAACCCTTAGTATTGAACCGCCAGTCCCTGATCTGGTTGGAGCCAGTATTCTGTGAGGATGACCTGAAGGGCCAAATCAAATGACACTGGTGGCATAGACTCGGCCCTGGGTCCTAGGCTAGAACACAGCGTGGTCCTCCAAGCTGTGATCTTCACCCACTCTCATCCCTTCCAGCTGTAAATCTGTGAATATGTTTCTCTCCATACTCATATTCAGTGAAAGGACCACATCTGTAACCATAAGGGAGATAATATTTGTAAAGCCTCAGCATAATGTCTGGCATCCAGTAGGTGCTTAGTAAATGCTTGTTCCCTTCCCTCCCCCTCATCTTAGCACATGAAAATTCTATTTCTGAAGTGTATGAGAAGGCTTTCTGCCGTGTTAAGTAATTACTGAGAGGGCCAGCAGTTAGGAAAGTCTGAGTTTAAATATGACCTCAGATATTTAGTAGCTGTGTGACTTTGACTGTAAATGGGGGACAATAATAGCACTTACTTCCTAGGGTAAGTGGGTAATGAAATAATAATTGTAAGTGCTTCGGATACTTCTTGCTACATAGTAAGGGCTATATAAACATTTTTTTATTTCATTTTGTGACCCCATTTGAGGTTTTCTTGGCAAAGATACTGGAGCATTTGCCATTTCTTTTTCCAGGTAATTTTACAGATGAGGAAACCGAGGCAAGCAGGGTAAAGTAACTTGCCCATAATCACACAACTAGGAAGTGTCTAAGGCCAGGAAGATGAGTCCTCCTGATTCCAGACCCAATACTATATTCGCTACGCCACCTAACAACCCCCTATGAATGTTATCTACTATTATTAGTAATGATAACAATAATAGCCAATATTTATAAAACCCTTTAAGGTTTGTAAAGTAATATATATATATATATATATATATATACACATACATATATGTTATCTCAACAGATGGGTGTTAATATTTCCATTTCACAGATTCCTCCTCTGTAAAATGAGGGAATTGGTCAAAATTATTAAGTACCTACTGAATGCAAAGCCTAAGGATACAAAGTCATCCAACTTCTCTATTTTGCTGGGGAAGAAATCAGCCCAGAGAGGAAAAATAGCTTTCCTGAGGCCACACAGATAATAAGAGGTAGAATTTGAACCCGGTACCTTCATTTCAAACCACAGACACTATTCACTGCACTTCACTGATAGAATTCTGTCAATGATCTTCTGCCTCCATTTGCTTGCATCCCCATCACAATGAAGGCAGCCATCAATCCAGATTAATGAGCTTCCTAAACATCTGCCATGTGAAAATTAAGAATCACCATGAGCCCATAAATTTCAAGTCTTTTTTGTGGTGTCAGATTTTATTAAATGAAGGGCGGTGAGTAAACAGAGAGGCTGGGGGTTTCTCCTTGCTTCAGTTGCCGGAAGATATTTTTTTCTTCCAAAGCACAAATATACCATAAATTCCTGTAGAGAAAATAAAAGAGCCCTTCCGTGCCAGAATAAAGTCCTGTTTCATACAGGATCATAAAAATGAGGCCATTCAATGTTGAGTGAGCAGGGGGTGAGCCGGGAGATGGAAAAAAAAATCTACCTTGAGTCAATTTCTGCCTTTTCAGAGCATGCAATCCAAAATTAATGGACATTCCCTCTTCCCACCTTACCAAGTGCAAAGTCCCCAATGTAGAATCAAACTCTCTCATTTTGTGAATAAGGAACCTGAGATCCAGAGGATTTCTTTCAAGATCATGCAGCTGGTAAGGAGTAAAGCCAAGATCTGAACCCAGGTCCTTTCCTTCCCCATCTTGGATTTTCAGTAGTTCAGACTGTATGTTTCTAGGATTTGGAGTGGGATCATATGCCATGGGTGCATCTCTTGGAAAGGGATCTTCTTCATGGAGCTTTCCAGGAGAATCGTGATGCCTTTAAGGAGAAATTGAAACATGCAGAGATACTCTGTAGCTGGCTCCAGTTGGCCAGCTAGAACGCTAATGGGGGCTCATGTATAGACTACAGCCCCTTGCTGTCACTTTAGTCTCCATCCTTTCTGATGCTTTGTTTGCAGTTGTACTCCTGTGCTTATGGTATATCTGATGAGAGTTCTGTAAAGAACTAGAAATGGGTCTCAGTCTGGACGTTTGCTTTTTCCTCTTTTAGGTGAAGATTACTCTGGTGGTTGGCAGAGTGAGCCTAGCACACTGAGAGTTGGAGTCCAGGTCAGGTTTTGCAGGCAGTCTAGCATGGATGAATCAAATAAGAGGTGTGACCTCTGGGAGTGATCTTCAGGACCCCCAGTTCCACAGTAACTGAGACAAGAGCTTTTCCAGTCATGATGGAGCCATCGGGTATGAATTTGGTGGCATCAGCTCCATGTAGGAAACAAGCTAAGAGGGTATCCCTGCCCAATCCCTGTTGGACGAGGAGGAGGTGTTTGAATTTTGTTCTTCCTATATTTTTGAAGCAAATATCTCTTTGAAAAAACTAAATGATGTTAAATGGGGGACAGTGGATAGAACATCTGTCTTGGAGTCAGGAGGACCTGAATTCAAATCTAGTCTCAGATACTTGACACTTATGTGACCCTGGGAAAGTCATTTAACCCTGAATGCCTTGCATAAATAAATAATATGAAATGGTGAAACAAAACTGGTGACAGTGGTTACTGGCCACTAATGATGGTAGGAACACACCTATGGGGGCTCCAGTTTATGAGAGCAGAGGAATCTCACTATCCCCAAGCCTCTTACACTCTTGAGGGGCAGGTATGGATAACCTGACTCTGGAATAGATGGCCATAGAATTCTTTTTACAAGTTGACAGGGTATTGGATAATGAAACTTATGTTTGAAGACCTCTTGTGAAAGAGAACATAACATCTCCTGAGCGAGCCTACTTTCAGAGAGCTCTCCTTTGGACTCCTATAAACTGAGCATAGTAACTGGTATTAGCCATCTTCAGCATGAGATAAAATGAGACAGGGAGTGGGAAAGTAATTAGAAAAACATAAATTGGACTAGCAATTTGACTTAGAAAGATCCAAAGTATTCCCCTTGTCATTTCATTTTTCTCTTTAAATGATTTATTTATGACAGATGTTCATAGGAACAGAACCTGACAATGAAACCTTGTCTTGAGTTCAAAAGCCATTTTCAATAGTCAGATCCAAAAGTTCTGAAGAAACTGTAAAATCAAGAAACTGTCAATCATATACATCCATTAGCAAAACATGGCGGCCATTGAAAGGTGCTAGAAATTTGACCTGCACTCAGTTGGCATTTCTTATATTTTTATACTTTTGCAGGCCAATCAGACAGGAAGTTGACTTTCTAACAAATTCAAGGTCAGAGGAAGTCCAAGCCCTCAAGGGATAACCACAAAACTAGAAGCCTCTGGGGGTCTTTGGGATAAAAGTGGAACATACCAGCAGTAGGGGGATTTGGCTCTTTCTTTAGCCACTCCTTTTATTTTGAGGATCTGTCAAACCACAAGTCTGGGGGGAGAATGTTGGGAAAGGCTAGATTCACTGAAGAGGGAGGAAATAATATTGATTATTTATCAACCACTATGATTTTCATATGTGCTTTTTGAATTTTCTTTAGGCGGAACCAAGGCTAGAAGGAGAAAAGAAGGAACAAACAAAATCATTCAATAAATTGATGAGTATTTATTAATTGCCTAATATGAGAGCCAGCATGATGTAGAAAGCTACCTGAACGAAGGCAAGAAGATGGGTTCAAATGCCTCTGACGTATGCTAGGTGGGTTTTGTGAGCAAATCACTTATACCCTTAGCATACTAGGAAATGTTCTAAGATCAGAAGTCATAGAGAAGGTGCCAATTTGTGTTGGTGAAGGGCGTTTCCTCATCAGAATTCCCCATATCAATGAAATTGCAAGTTCAGTCCTTATTCCCTATGATCTACCATGTGCTGGGCACTGGAGATCCAAAAATGAAACTGTCTGCCTTCAAGACTACCATTTATTGTTTCAAGAACTTACTTCTTTGAATGATCTTGCTGCCCCACATCTGACTCCTGTGCCTCTAGATTAATGCCAGATTAATGGTGGCTGGCCACACACTTCTACAAAGAGTTTAGTGTTCCAGCTAGCTGGGCTGAGTAAGGAATGAACCACTCTTGAACCTCATGGTGTTGTGTGGTGAAGGCATGAACTTTGTACTTTTTATGTTATTAAAAATCTAGGCTTGGATAGGATTTGGTGCACTGTGGAGTAGGGTAGAAAAAGATGAGGTTAAATCTAAATTAGTCATTTCTTAGAAGGAGAGAAGTCAAGGCTTTCTGACCTCCCTTCTCTAAGATGAGGTTTTGAGCAATCAGGCATCCATGATAAATAGTAGAGTACTCAGTGCCTAATGCCCTGGGAAAAGATATATTACAGCAAGATTTCTCATTCTATCTTGGGCACTTTATTCAAGCTTCACTAGTTCTCTCAAACTGTACCCTGGGGAGGTAATGGAATATTGTAAACCTGAGCAGGTAGGTAAACAGAAATAGAGCTGAGAAAATGGCTTCTAGATCTCTATTTGATTTTCTTTTTCTTTTTTTTCTTCTTTTGCTTTGGGTGTTCAAGAAATAAAATGATGACATTATTTTCATTTTTTTTCTAATGGAAAATAATAGTTTGGCATTAAAAAAAGGGTGACTGTAAAACTTGTATCATTGATGAATTAGCAATGCTCAATATCTACTCATTTAAAACCTTTACTTTCTCCACCTTTTCAATAGTTCATTTAAAAAAAACCAGTTATTCCTATTAAGAGGCAGGGTAGTCTAGAAAAAGACTTTTGCAGTCAAGAAGAGCTGAGTCCAAATCTTGCCTCTAATACTCATGAATTGTGTGATCCCAGATGGATCATTAGTCTATAAGTATCCCCAGGCAACTCTTAACACAGTATCTTATACCTGCACTAATGGAGAGTATTCTTAAGTTTCCACACAGGAAGTTTCCCACATTGAAGAAATCACGGATCTGGACACCACCTCCCCAAAAGACCCTTTAAAATAAATGTAATAGGAGTTTAAATTGGAGCAGTGCTTATGGAGCTGGGCTTGTCCATGGACTGCTTCTAATGACATACCGCCTCCTAGTCTCTCAGTGGAGGATCTTGCCTCATACATTTAGGGCATTGACCACCAGCTCCCTCTTCTTTCCTCCTCCTCATATTATATAACTTCCTCCACTGGCTCTTCTTTTACTATGGTAAAGGATAAAAAGATAGCCTATTTCCTTGCCAAGGACAATCTATATGCACCCTTGATCACATCTCTTCTCCAATAGAATGCCTCCCCTTTCATCCCCATTTCTCCTCTAATTTTCATCCTTTTAATGACTTATGGCTCTATTGTCTACAAACACTTACCAGTCTCCTCTACCCTTTAAAACTTCTCATCTGATCTAACCAACTTCTCTAACTAATGTCCCTCTTCTCTTTTTTAGCTAAATCTCTTGGGAAACCATCGACACTCAGTGTCACCAATTCCTTTCTTCTCTCTCTTTTCTAAATCTTCTACAATCTGGCTTCTGGCTTCATTAATCAATTGAAACTGCTCTCCCCAAAGTGACCAATCATCCCCAAAGTTTTAATCATCCAACATCTACCTTTTCACCCCCTTGAGACTCTCCTTCAGACACTTCTCATTGAGAATACAAGAAAAAAAAATCTTTTATTAATAAATCAAAACAAATTTCCGCACTGACCATATCCCCCTGAAATTGCTGCAGTCTACATTCTGAGTCCTTCATCTCTTTACCAGGAGATTGGTAGCACATTTCATCATTAGTTCTCTAGAATCCAGGTTGATCATTATGCTCATCCGAATTCAACAAAACAGTATTCCATCACATTCATATACATAACTTATTCATCCATTCCCTCTGTTTATGGCACCCTTCATATTCTCATTCTTTTCTCCCTCAAAAAAGCTATAAATATTTTTGTATATCCTTAGGGTTTGTTTTGTTTGGGACTCCCTTAATTAGTCCTCCCTCCAATTCCCCCCCCTGCCCCCTTTCCCTCTAATTAACCTTTTGAATGAAATATATTTCTGTAACTAACTGTGTATATTCTTATTTTTTTTACCAGTTCACATGAGAGTGAGGGGTTCAAGTTTCAGCTGCTCCTTTTTTGTATAGGTGTGCACCCCAATTATGTGAGGAAATTTTCCCTAAATTTCCTTTCCCTTCCCTGCCTTCTTCCATTGTATTCTTCTTCCCATCTTTTCATTAAGATTGAGACATAAGTAACCATTCTTAAGCCTTGTCTAATTGAACTCCCTCTATGAACCTTGATAATGAGAGGAGACATGTTTCATATGGCCATATTTCAGTTAAGCATTCTATCTTTGTCTAGCCCTTTATCATGGTTCATTCATGTTTATCTTTTTGTTTTTCTTCACTTGAGTTTGAACTTCAAAGAGTCTCCATAGCTCAGGTTTTTTCATCAGGAATGTTTGGAAGTCCTCTAATTCTAAAGATGCATTATTTTTTTCTAATAGCATATCATTCTTTTTTGCTGAATACTAATATATAGAATAACTAAGGTTTTCTTGGCTGTAAAGTCATGTCCTTTGACTTTTATATGTTCATATTCCAAGCTTTCTGCTTCTTTAAAGTGGTAACTACTAAATTGTGTGTGATCCTGAATGAAGTCTGTCTGTACTTAAATCCTTGCTTTCTAGCTACTTGTAATATATATTTTTTAACCTGGAAGCTCTAAATTTTGGCTATGGTGTTACTGGGAGTTTTCGTGTTGGTGTTTCAGGAGTTGCCCAGTGCTTTCTTTTTATTTCCACTTAACTTTCTGGCTCTAAGAGGTCTGGGTAGTTTTCTAAGATTTCTTGAGATGTGATGTCTACACTCTTTTTTTTTGGTCATGGCATTCAGATAGTCCAACCATTAAAAATTTTTTTTTCTCTAGAATCAGTTTTTATATTAATTGGTTTTGCTATGCAGTATTTATATTTTTCTTTTTTTTCAGGTTTTTGGACTTTGTTTTAATATTTTTTATAAACTCATGGAGTCATTGGATTTTCTTTGCTCTATTCTAATTTTCAGGGACTTTGTTGCTTGAACAAGGTTTTGAACATCTTGTGCTAACTTGTCAATTATTTTTCCAATTCTTTCTTCCACAGCTCTCATTTCTTTTCTATATTTTTTTTCTCTCAGGTGCTTTTAATCCATTTATTTAAAAAAAAAACATTCTTAACTTTTAAAATTTGTTTTCAGGAATTCTCATTGTTTATGTTTTTCTATGAGGTTGTTGTTTGGGAATCATTCTCTTCTGTTTTTGTGCTTTGAGTGTTTCTGCCATCAAAATAACTCATTTTGATTGTGGTTGCTTTTTGTTTGTTTTTGCTTTCCCATTCTTTCCTCCTGCTTCCTGTTTTCAGGTTCTGTGTGATAGATAGGTTCTGTCACACTGCTAGAGGGAAGATCTGAACTGATCCTGTTACTACTTTCTTGGTGTTTTGAATATTGTGTCATTACAGGATCTGAGACAGTTTGGGGATATACAAATGATCAATGTTCTCCAAGTGGTCGAATCCAGGGGAAAATCTGATTGTTACCCTCCTGGTTTGAGTTTTGCAAGTTCCTGAAATGGGTTTTGGTCTGGGTTAAAGTAGATTGCTGCTGGACTCCACCCCTATCAGCCAGCTATCAGCCAGCTGGCAAGCTCTTTTGGTTCAGAGTAACAAAACTGTAGGTTCCCCATAAATCAGAGATTCCTGCCTTGATTATTCCTCTGTGGATTGGGTTTGACACTAGAAGTGAAACCTTTCTTGGATTCTGGGGGCTGAACCACCCTATTGCTGCTGTTGACTTCTGAACTTCCTCCTTTTTCCAGCCAAGGGCCACTCCCTTGTACACAAGTTCCCTTCTCACCACACCCTGTGAATTGGAACTGAATAATGCATGACAAAGTTCCCTGTCTGCACCTACCTCCATCAGCTCTGGAACTTCCTTTTACCCTGATACTTACCTCTCCCTGGATACTAGCCTGCTCAATGCTTCTACTGTACCTCTGTCACAAAATTATCCCTAGTGTCTGAAGACCTCCCTAGCTATCTCCCTAGGCTGAGCTGGGCTGGACAAATGACTCGCTGTGACTTTTTCTGGATTTTTTCATTAGAATTAGATCTAGTGCACTTTTTAGATCTGCTTAGAGAAATTTGTTGAAGGGAGCTCACTGCACAGCTTCTAATCATTCTACCATCTTATCTCCACCCCCAATCCCCAATAATCTCTTAACTGTCTGTTCTAACAACTGTTTCCCAATTCTCATCCATCATCTTTTGTAATATATGACACCATTGATCACTTCTTCTGGATCTTCTGGAAGTTGATCACTTCTTTCTTCTCTCCTGATTTTCTTCCTATCTAGGTGACCACTCTACTGTATCCTTTGCTAAGTCTTCCTTTATGTCATGCTTACTGGCCATGGGAGTCCCTCATGTGTCCCTTTTTCTTTTCTATTTATACTTTCTCACTTGGTCCTCTTATCAACTCCCAAAGGTTTGATTAATCTATCACCTCTGTGCAAATGATTCTTATTTCTAAATATCCAGCCCTGGTCTCTACTAAACTGCTGGCTCTCAGCACTAATTTAAAGAACCATCTCTTCATTTCCCTCTGAATTGCATTTCTTTGGACAGGACTCCACTGTACCCCCAAGAACCCCATCATCTGGAAAGACTGTGGGAGCCTTAGTATTCACAATTCATCAGTATCTTCATTACCCTCTGCCTCTCTGATTGGAGAGCAGAATAAAGAGTTCTGAACAAAGCTTCCTCTTTATTGCAGTTTCCTCGAGAGCCAGCACTATCTTTCATTTTCTGTTTGAATCCCTGGCGCTTCATGTAATGCCTGATGCATAGTAGGTACTTCATAAATGTTTGGAGACTAACTCCCCTTGGACATCTCTAATTGGATGTTCCACAGTGTTAGTATGTTGACAGGGCACTGGGGACATGGAAAATTGAGTTCAAATTCAGCCTCAGACTGTAACTATGAAACCCTAGGCTAGTAAATTATACTAATGGACCTCAATTTCCTCATCAGGAAGATGAAGAAGTTTGATTTGAATGTATCTCTAAGATCCTTCCCATCTATAAAACTATGACACTATATGGTCCTTCAAGCTTCTCCAATTCAACATGTCCAAGTCAGAACTCATTATTTCCACCCCCTCCTCTCCCTTATTCCTAATTTCTAGCTACTTTTAGGGTACTACCATACTACCCTACCTCAGAAACTCAACTTTTCACTTTCAGTCACACTAAAATTTCTTGCTTCTACCATCACAGTATGCCATATATATTTCCTTTCCATTGACATGGTGAGGGCCTTAGTTCAGAGACCTCTCACCTGGGCTATTTATAATAGCCTTTTAATTGATTTCTTTGTCTCATCTCTCTCAAAATCTAATGCATTCTCCATTTCCTAAAGCACAGAATCTGACCTTATTACATACACCCCCACCTCACACAATACACTCAATAAACTCTCCTGATTCCCTCTTGTCTCCAGGGTTATATACAGCATGTCCCAAAAGTCTTGGTACACGTTAATTTATTTAATTGGATTTATTAAGACCTCCAAACACGGCTCATATTTAATGAGGATGATGATGATGTGTTTGTTCGTGACTGAGATGAGAGGAAATTGAAACCGTTCTTCCTGCCCTTCGGTCTCTGTGTTATCTTTCTACATAATGTGCTGTGGTTTGGGGTCAGTTCAGGTCACTTAAGTTTATGGTGTTTGCTTCCTTCTGCTGTCCCAGAGGTCACAGTCACAGAATCTCAGAGTTGGAGAGCATCTCAAAAACCATCTCACTTCACTGTTCCAACCCATGTCTGAATAAGGATTCTTGCTTGACATCCTTGACAAGCGGTCCTCCAGCTTTTGCTTAAACTACCCCAGGAACACTCTCCTTCCTATCAAAATGCTGGACAGCTCTCAGACATCAAGCCTCCATGGCCATCAGAGCCTCACTTTGACTTCTACCTGGTCTGCTCTGTGATTAGTCTGATCCCTGTTTAACAGAGTGCCCCTTGGGATACGGAATGCCCCCTCTGTTTTCTCATTTGCAGTTTCTTCCACCAGTCGACATCTGGTATATTCTCAGAGCTGCTTCTCTTCCTACCCATCTTCCATTGGTTTAAATGGAATACATCGAAGAACATCCCATCTTCCAGAGGATGCTATTCAACTAGACAGGAGAGCAGTCCCATCATGGACCCTGAGCTGGGGAGCCTCGGAGGCCAGCTGCCCCCAACTCATTTAAAGATGAGGAAAGCCTAGGGAGGATAAATGGCAACATAGAACTGGTCATTAACTGCCAGGAGTGACATTGGGACCCAGCCCCCTGAGTGGGGTGCAGGCGACCTTTCTTGGCTGCTACATCACACTGGTGGCTATTCTAAGGTTTCAGCCACTGAAACTCTTTAAAAATAGTTTTCATGGGGCACTAAGTGGTGCAGTGGATAGAGCACCAGCTCTGAAGTCAAGAAGATTTGAGTTCAAATCTGGTCTCGGACACTTAATACGTCCTAGCTGTGTGACCCTGGGCTAGTCACTTAACCCCAATTGCCTCAGCAAAAAAAAAAAAA
>JAJPUD010016074.1:22235-35286 GCA_023553655.1 Myrmecobius fasciatus | reverse complement strand
AGGGGAGGGGAGGGGACTGGGGGTAAAATTTGTAATGGAAAGCTTTGTAAAGATCAATGTTGGGGAACTACCCATACATATGTTATACAAATAAAAAGCTTTAATAAAAAAACAAACAAAAAACAAACAAACAAAAAAACAATTCATCTACACCAGTCTATTTACTTGTTCATAATTCTCCATCTCCATGTCTTTTCATTGGTCGTCTCCCATAACTATCTTTTTTTTTTCTTCTTACATCTGTTTCTTAGTTTTTTCTGGCACATTCTAGGACAAATAAAATTCCACTTTCTGAAGGAGACTTTTTTTGGCTCTTTGGTTCCCAGTTAATAGCAGCTTTCCCTCTGATAATAACTTTCAACAATTTTTATGTCATATGTATATACTTATTTACATATTGCTTCCATCACTATAATTTAAGCTTCACCTCTTATTGTTTTAGCAAAGAAGTGGAAATTGAATGGTTGAATAAGTTGTGTAATATAATCGAAATGGAAAACTATTATATGACAAGAAGAGGTGGGTTCAGAAAAATATGGGAACATATATGAATTGATGCAAAGTGAATTGAACAGAACAAAAAAATATTGTACATGGTAACATCAATATTATATTAATGATCAGTTGTGAAAGACTTTGTTACTCTGATCAATACAATGATCCAAGATAATTCCAAAGGACTCATAATGAAAAATGTTCTCCATCACCAGAGAGAGAACTGATTAACTTTGATTGAAACATATTTAATGGGTTAAATTATATTTTCTTCCACTTTCTTTTTTTGTTTTTTTTTAAATCAGGGCTAATATGGAAGTATATGATATATAACTTCACATGTACCATGAGCATTATATTGCTTGCTTTCACAATAGATGGGGGAAAGGATGAAGGAGAGAGAGAATTTGGAAGTCAAAATTTTAAAAATGAGTGCTCCAAAAAGAATTGCAAAATATTAACAATCATATGTAAGAATAGTCCAAATGTGTACTAATTGGAGAAATGCACATTTTTATAAATCATAGATTTTTACCCAACACACAGCAAATTGGCAAAAATTACAATAGATAGGAATAATTGTATGGGTTGTGGAAAGACAGGCATGCTAAAATATAGCATTGCTAATGCAACTGTCCATTAGTATAAATATTCTAAGAAGCAATTTAGAATTGTTCAAATAAAGTGGCTAAAATATCTATATTCTTTGACCCAGAGATTCCAGTACTTGGCATATACCCCAATGAAGTCATTAGTAAAAAATAAAGACTCAATATCCAACAAAAAAGTAAAGAAAAGAAAAGGAGAAAAAAGTAAGCTCTTTTAAAGGAGGGACTTTTTAAGCATATTTTTTGTATCCATAGCATTTAGTAAAATACCTTACTACTTAGTTACTGTGTGACTGACAAGACTTCACACTGAGTCTATATGATATGAGAAGCCTAATGATCCTTGATGCTTTTTTACCAGTATGAAGAGTTTTTCTCTCTATGCTATATGATACAGAAAATGTGAATAAAAGACCACCCTGAAACTGGAATAGCATTTGCTGGAAGGGACATGAAAGATTTGAGATAGAACTGGCTTCTTAATTCATCTAATCTACTTCTTTCATTTTATAGATGAGGAAACCTAGTTTCAGAAGAAGTGAAACGACCCATGTAAAATAGAAAAAGTAGTAAGAAGCAAATAGAGATTTGAATCTAGCTCCTCTGATGCAATATTCAAATTCTGTTCCTTTTTTTCTTTTTTTTCAAAGCTGGTCTTAAACATGTTACTACAGCCTTTTGTTATTGTTGTTGTTTCTTTTTGAAAAAAGATACCACACAGAAATCCACAACTTCTCCTTCAGGCTTTTTCCAATTCTGTGATGCACCAAAGAAAACTATATTATTCCTACCTCTAATATGTTTTCTCTTTTTATCTAGTGGATTTTGTTAGGTCTTCTAATACAGTTTTATACTCATTATTTAAGGGGTCAGATAGCTTGCAGAAGAAAAAACACACTCCTGGGTAGAGTGGCACATGACTGTGGTTCCTACTGTTGGTGAGCCTGAGGGTGATGGACAGCTTGAGTTCAGGGATTTTGAGGTACTGTGGGGCTAAAGCTTATCAGGTGTCTATGCTAATTCCATCACAAATATGGTGACAATTTAGGGCAAATAAATCAGACTGCATAAGGAGGAGTGAATTGACCCAGGCTGAAAAATAAAAAGAGATTAAAGCTTCTGTGCCAATAAGTATTGGGATCAGACCTACCTGTGAGAAGCTGCTATACATTTAGCCTGGGTGAGATGTAAAACTACGCAAGTACATGTCTCCAATGAAGGGGTGGAATGATGTCAGTTGCAGTCTCTCCCCACTTCATGGAAATGAGAGACAATAGATTTGAGAGGAGACATGGTGTCTGGGTAATTAATCATTTTATTAATGAGGCTAATAAGTTATCAGTAAAAGGATGATCATTCGGCTGTCTCCCTTAGAGCAAAGACCATCATGAAGGCAGGCTCACAGTGTATATATATTTGTCAAAAGTGTTGTTCTCTTTGCTTGATGTTTGTCTTTCATTACTAAAGAACCCCAATGAACTCTGGAATTGCAAGTAAATTGTAGTTAAGTGAGGCAAGGCTATGCAAAGCCATCAGTTTCACACTCTCCTGCAGAATAATCTGAGTCCAGCGGCAAGACATTGGTCAGAATGATTGTAAATGATCCAAGTTATAGTGGGAGACTTTGGTCTTTTTAAGCTAAAATTTTTCTCAGATCTCAGTTTCTCTGAGGCAATACCCATTCAGTGATTCAAAACTAGGTAAGAAATGAAGTAAAGTTTCAATGGCCCTGTGATAGAGAGAGCTATTTGCACCCAGAGAGAAGACTAAGGGTACTAAGTGTGGATCACAATATATTATTTTCACTTTGTTGTTGTTGTTGCTGTTGGCTTGCATTTTCTTTCTCATTTTTCCTTTTTTGATCTGATTTTTCTTGTGCAGTGTGATAATTGCAGAAATATGGATAGAATTGCACGTTTGACATATATTGGATTATTTGTCTAGGAGATGGAGTGGGGAGAAGGGAAGGAGAAAAAAATTGGAACACAAGGTTTTGCAAGGGTGAATGTTGAAAACTATGCATATTTGAAAATAAAAGGCTTAATTTTTTTAAGAAATGAGGTAAAACTTCCAATTGTTCAGTGAAAAAAGCCATATGCACCCAGAGAGAGGGATGTGAAATTGGACAACATAACATTTTCATACTCTCAATTGACGTTTGCTTACATTGTGTTTCCTTTATCTGATATTTCTTTCTTGTAGATATGATTTTTCTTGCACAACAATGATAAGTGTGGAAATATGTAAACATATATTCAATTTGTCAAGTATTTTATCATAATTCACATGTAGTAGATATCCTGCCATCTAGGGAAGAGGTGGGGAGTAGGGGGGAAAAATTTGTAACAGAAAGCTTTGTAAGGGTTAATGTTGAAGAATTACCCATACATATGTTTTGCAAATAAAAAAATAAAATTAAAAAAATATATTATCCACCAACAGAAGCATCTGGAGGATTTCACCTTCTATTTGTACTCTATATGGACATCATATATGATGATAGGAAACAGCACTGGCAAGCATATGTCTCGCTGGTCATGCCTCATTTGATCTTAATAACCAGGAAGTCGTCAAAGTTACTTCTTTTGCTGCACCTTTAAAAGTAGCTTGTATGATTTTGTTGCACAAATATTGTATCAGTACTTAGTACAGTGTCCAGTCAATACTAAGTGCTTAATAAATGCCTCTTGGTTAAAAAAAAACAACAACAAAAGAAATGAGGTAAAAGACTTTGTCTACTCAAAAAAAGATCAAGCTGGGAAGGACTTTGAAGAGTAAATAAATGTTCAATGAGGGACTGATAGTGAAGAATTGTTACCCTAGGGCAGAGAGATTTATTTCTATATTCCAACTAGCCCCAGCCTTAGGTAATCTATTCAAGAATATATGCCCTACCTACACTTAAGCAAAACTCTGGTAGTTGTGATCTGAAAAAGAAAATTAGACCAGTTTCATTACCTGCCATATCCTTCAAGAGACTGAACTTTTAAAAATCAGAACTTTAGAAAAAAAGTGGGAAGCAGGATTCCATATTTCCCCAAATCATTGATATTTATTAATCAATTCTCTTGAAATAGTGATGATGACTTGGGAAAGCATGGATAAAAAATAGCCAAAAATAACTGGCAGAATCACAAATTGCCAAAACTAAGCACCAATCTCCCACTGCTTGCTTTTCTGACTCACCTATCAAATGTGTGTGAAGAACTCCTGAATGTAAGATTGGTGCATTCAGTTAAAGGGCTATATCCTTTTGTCTATTCTTGAATATAAAATAGTCTCATCTATGGTGATCCTAAGTTGATGTAAATCAGTCTTAAAGTCAAAAACAGACAAACAAATCAATAAGCAAACCAAAAATTACTAGCATAGAATTTTAGAGGTAAAAGGGAATTTCAGGATCATCCCCTTCAAAGTTCAATAAGAAGAGTGAGAAAAGAAAACAAAAAATGAAGTTCAGATGTAAGAAATTTCATATAAACCTTGTTAAACTTAATGCAGTTTCAAAACATGGTTTCCTATATAATCCTTTGTTGTTCTTTTAGAATGCTAGCTTTTGATAATCAAGTTCACAACAAAAGAAAACATTTAAAAAATTAAATTTATGCTGAAACTTGTTATAAAGGAAAATTTATATTAAAGAAATGATAATAGTATACATTTTTGACTATATATATAGTTCCAAATAGAAGAGAAGCCATCATATAGGTAGCTTTAGTGGTTTATTAAAAAGAGCAGTGGATTTGAGATCAAAAGTCTTATATCTGGGCCTTTGTATCAATAAATAATCAATAAATCAACAAATAAGTATTTACCCATCCCTTACTTTGTGATTACCACCATGTGTTAAGTTCTGGAAATAGTGCTGGAAAGACAAAAACAAAATAGTCCCTGACTCAAAATGCATTAATTTTATAAAGGAAAGCAGTGAGCACAAGGACTGACATAGTAGACACTATGAAATGCCTGTTGAGTGGATGTCAGAGTATAATTTAAAAAAATAATAAGTAAAAAGTGGTTTGGGAGGTTCAGGAGGAAATGCTTCATGTAGAAGATGGTGATTGAGCTGAGTCTTGAAAGAAGTATTTTCTTACATTAGAATTCTGTAAGAAAGAAGTGAAGAAAAGTATATTCTAAGAATGGAACATGAGCAGTATAAAGAAACAGCAATGAGAGATGAAGTGCCTTGTAAGAAGGATAAGCAGGTCTCCTGATTGGCTGGATGATATGGTATATAAAAGTGAATAATAAACAATTGGAGAAGAAGGTAAGTTGGAGCCAGGTTTTTAAGGACTTTTAAATTACCAACCAAAGATATTTTATATTGGCTCCTAGAGGCAATAAAAAGTCATTGTAGTTTATTGAATAGAGGAGTAAAAATGGTCAGACTCTTATTCTGGGAAATTAATTTTGGTGCCTAAGTAGAGAGTGGATTGGAGTTAGTGTGACCTTGAATAAGTTAATGAAACTCTCTAGGTCTCGATTTCCTCCATTTTTAAAATGAAGAATTAGGCTTTGTAACCTCTGAGGTTTGTTCCAACTTTAAATACTGTGACTCCTGAAATACTAAAAGAAAATGAGGAAGCACAAAGACAAGAACACTGAGCAGGCAGAGGACTTTAGTACAAAGCCTGCCAATGATGCTGACCTTCATGGCCTTGTACAAACCACTTAAACTTCCTGGGCCTCAGTTTCCTCATCATTAAAATAACAGTTGACCCATATCCCTCACAGTTCCCTTTCATTTCTAGGTCTATTATCCTAAAGCTCTCAAAGGAAAGGAAGACATGGAAAAGAACTGCACAAAATGAGAGTGTATGGAAGGGCTATTATTTACATCAATAGAAAAGAACATTTTATAATCAACAAACATTTATTAAACTCAGATGATGTGATAGAATATGTGCTAGGAACTAGGTACACAAAAATAAAAAATGTTGCACACTCTACTCTCTAGGAGTTTCAATTCAATCACCCTGATTAAATCACAAATCCAACAAGCTGCCATAGTTAAGTAATATATTAAGCTGTGCACTAGGCTGATGAAGTGTTTACAAAGACAATCAAAAATGGTCCTTGCCTTTAAGAGCTTGCAATCTTATAGAGGAGAAGACAGATCCATGGAAATTACAATATAAAATAGAATATAAGTGCATTAAAACAGCATAAACAGGGTGTGCTGGAGTCAACTCTAAAGAGCCTGTGAGAGCCAATTGTTAAATTGTTAGCATTTGCACTTCAAAAATTGGCAGTATTTACAAATTGTGACAATTTGATTTGTTGATTTCTAGACTTAAAAAAATGTTAATGATGTAGATTAGATTTTAAAGTGATTTTAAAGTGTGTATGCATGTTGCCCCATGCTCCCAACTACCAAGGTTGTTAAACATTTATCAGTATGCCCCTGTATTGCTTTATAAAAGTGTTTGAGCTCAGTGGGAGTGCTGTATAAAAGCTTAATGAATGAAATCACTGAACAGGCAGCATAGTGATTTTGAACTAATAATAACAATAATAGTAATAATTTATGTTTATATACTGCTATAAGGTTTGCAAAGTGCTTTTTTTGACCACATTTGATTCATACAAAACCTGTAAGTACAAAGTATTATGAGTGTTTAATTTAGAGGATTATCAGATGTTTTCATAGTTAAATAATTCCCAAACCCCTAAAAAATGAAAAAAAAGTCATTGTGGTGAAATTCTTCATTATTTTTTTTATTCTAAATAATTTGTAAAGTCCACTTATCTTTGTCCTCACTAGCCTATATAGCACAGTTTTCCCCACCACCACCTCCATTGGAAACTCAGCCCTATCCTTTCCCAGTCTTTTGCTCCTGTCACTTTCCATTGTACCTTCTTTTACTACATTGCAATGGTTTAAGAAGTGTATTTAATGAGAGGATCTGAATACAAAAAATGCCTTTGACACTAGCTACTTTTGTGTGAATATAGGGAAGTCATTTAACTGCTTTACTGCTTAAATTCCTAATCTATAAAATAGGATTATATGACTAAATAATCTCCAAGACACTCTAAATCAAATATCCCAGATCTTCTCCTTCAACCACCTGTCCATTGTTTCGCCTTCAATAAAACCTCACTTTCTCCTAAAGGCACCACCAGCACATCTCTTGGCACTTTCTCCAAAGCTGGCTGCTTCTCAGAAACCTCCTGACACAACTCATTCTTCATTTCAACTTTCAAATTCTGCCATTGTCACTCATCAATCATCTCTACTCCTTTAATATTAATTCTAAACAATCCAGACCCTGTGCCATTTAATGGGCTCCATTTTTCCCTCCACCCCAACTTTTTCAAATACACTGGTTTTCTAGAAAGTCAGCCTCCTCAACTCATACAGCCTCTGTTTCTAATGTACCTCAACCACACACATCATTGGTTGTACATTTAATTTCAGACTTATTTCCTCCTCTCCTTTCTTGCCTATTTTCGTGGCCTACTTGAGACTTGGCTCACATGCCAAAATTATGATTTATGGCACTGATCATATGAACTTTTAAAAATAATTATTTGCTCTTCCTGCAAAGTATTTTTCATTGACTTTTAAAATGATCTGCACCAAAGTTCTACAACAACAAAATCATGCTCAGAACTGACATTACATTCTCACAATCTGTGCCCGAAAAGCATTAGCTCCAGAAAGTCCTACCAAGCTAGAAATGTGTAAGAATGGGTAGTTACCAAAATTAGATGAATTAAGTTTGGAGAAATTCATCTCCAAAGAAATGTCCACCAGGGTCATATACATATATAGTTTTTTAACCTATGATAATTTATATTTTTATCTAAGAAAATATGAATTTGAACACAGAGAGACTGAGATGGAAAGACAGAAACACAGAAAGAAAGAGGCAGGAGACAGAGAGATCCAGAGAGAGAGAGAGAGAGAGACAGAAAGAGAGAGAGAGAGAGACAGAGAGAGAGAGAGAGAGAGAGGGAGGGAGGAGAGAGGGGGAGAGAGAATTTCTAAAGTTATATCTTTTTTAGGCATATATTAATCAAGCAATTTAAAAAAAAAGTTACAAAACAAATTTAACATTGTACTTTCAAAGCTGTCCTGTATGAATGACTTTTGATTCTCTTCGGTCTTATTTTTTATTTTATTAGTGCTGGTCATTTCTTACTCTCATTTCCCCACTCCCAATAGAAGTGTTAAAAACAAAACAAAACAAAAACACCCCTCATAATCCTGTGAAATAAATTCCCACATTTGTTCATAATAATTAATGGAACCATCATCTAAGACATGTTAAGAACTACAGTCTACAGTACTACAGTATCAGTACAGAAAGTATCGATATGAATTTATTTCAAGTATCTTAACACAATCACCATCATTTAAGGTTGAAATCCATTGCTCTTTGAACCTCACTGTCAGTAATATGAAATTATATAAATAAAAATAACTAACATTTATGGATAACTTTACAATTTATCAAGTGTTTTATGTATATTATACCCTTTGGGCTCACTTGATTCAGAGATGTCTAGTACAACCTTCATAGGACAATAATCAACAGAAATCTGCAATAGGGTTTTAGAAAATGTAACAACAATTCTGGCTCTGATCTTTAGGAGATAAGCTACTAGTTTTATCTTTCAGTTTTCAAATAAGGAAGTGGTATCCCCCTTAGGTAGATAAAGTGAGTGGTATACACTAAGTCTGCAACAGATGATAACATCAGCCCTTGAGTTCCTAAACCTCTGCAAAGGATGCTAAGCTAAATGGGAGCCATGAAAGTCACCTAAACCATCCAACAAAACCATACTTGGCACTTCTCAGAAAATATATAACTGCCTTCTGGCCACGGAGACCATCTGCTTGTTATGTTGGGAGCAACTAATGGGTGGGCATAAAACTAAGCAAAAGCATAGCAGATTTTAAGCTAATTGTTAACCCCCAAGAGATTATTTTATACCGTATTTTGTGTTAGCCTCAACTTGTTTATTTCTCCCACAAATATTAAACTACACCAGGTTGTTTTTTCCCCCTTGCTCACCTTGAATGTATCTGAACTCTCCATCCTTTCTAACATATTTGCAACGTTTTGCAATGTCAGATGTTGCTTCCAGCTGTAAAAAAAATTTCTCCTTTATTTTCCTTTGAAGCAAAAGCAATTTAGAACATTTACATCTGTAGGAAGCATAGCTCCATGTGGAGTCCAGCACCCAAGAGGTGGTTGTTTTTATCCACTATTGGACTATATCAAAGGCAGCATTGTCAAATACTTAATGATCTCCTTTTCATGTGGGGCTTGAAATTTCAATGGAGTTTTTATTATTCATATCAATCTGGTTTTTAGATCATCTTCCATAGACACTCCAGATTAAATTTTCTTCATTATCATTACAGAACTAGATGAATAAGTGGCACATCTGTTCATGAAGTGGTTTATTATCTGTTCAGATGAGGCTTGGGATGAATAGAGAAATAGCTATGGAGGAGAAAAATGTGCCCAGGTTGATGCCTGATGAAAGATTCTGAACCAGTTGTGCTAGCTAAAAAATAAAATAAAATGAAAATTGTTGTTTCCCACCCTCCTCATTGAAGAGATAATTATTAACTAATGATTGAGTGCCATTTATCATTGAGGGAAAATGAACTGCAGGCAGAGAGCAAATCAAAACAAACAGAATAAACCTTAGCATATGAGAAGTACTTAATGAAGGTCCTATATTGTTCTAATCTATTTCCATTTCATCCTTCCAAATGAATACTTGGAGATCTGTAAATATTGTACCAACATACCCATATCTGATATTTTACATGCAAAATAAAATTGTTTACATAAATCTTTTGGTTTTGAGGATACTAACTCATTACAGCTGTCCTATTTATATGAAAAGTAGAGTCTGTCTTTTCTATTAATCTCTCTATTGGAATTTCTGTAGCAGAACCCAATCCAGGCAAGCAATGACTTTGAGGGATATATTAAGATTCTCCTATATCCCTCAAACTTTCACATGCTGTGGCTATATGCAAATGTCAAAGTATGATGTGACCAAAAATTCTCTGATTTTAATGTACCACAATACATCCATGGAGTCTTGATAAAACTGGTGATAACAAACATTAATGTTTCAGTTTTAGCCAATACTGTAACATGTTCATAGACATACAGATAGTCCCATTAAACTTCATTTTTCTCCTTAATGAAATGTGCATAATAATTTTATTACCCAATTCAAAGCATTATGAGAAAAGCTCTTTGTGGCTTGTACTTTACAAATGTGAATTGTTATTATGAATATCCAATTTAACAACATTTCTTATTTATAAACTTCTTTTCCTTTTTAACCATTAGCATACTAAGAACTCTCCTTGACATACTTGTATCTGCTCACCTGTGTAGATGTTAGGTCAATTCTAGTAGAATGTTAGCTGGGACTAATTCATGTTTTGTTTTGTATTTCCAGCATCTATTGCAGTATGTCATACAGATATGTATATTCCCCCCCCATACAAACATAGACATGTAAAAAGTTTGAGAAATATGGTTTTCTGAGTAATAAATAAGTTTATTAATTAGGTTACCAGATAGTTTATAAAAGGGTCCAGTGGTACTCTAAATGCTAAATCTTCGTGGATTTTATTCAACAATTATATGCCCTTAGAAAGCCCAAAGGGCTTTAAACTGGGCATACCCTTTGATCCAACAGTCTTACTACTGGGTCTGTATCACAAAAAGATAATAAAAATGGAAAAGGATTCAATATGTGCAAAAATGTTTGTAGCAGCCCTTTTTGTAGTCTCAAGGAACTGAAAATTGAGTGCATGCCCATCAGTTGGGGAATGGCTGAATAAGTTATGGTATGTAATGGAATATTATAAATCTATGAGAAATGATGAGTAAACTGATTTTAGAAAAGCCTGAAAAGACTTATATGAACTGATGCTAAGTGAAATGAGCAGAACTAGGAGAACATTGTACACAGTAGCAGCAAGATTATAGAATGATCAACTGTGATGGACTTGGCTCTTCTCAACAATGTAGTGATTCCAGGGAATTTTAATAGTCTTAGGATGGAAAATGCCATCTCTATTCAGAAAGAGAAGTATGAAAACTGAATCAAAGCATAGTGTTTTCATCTTTTTTGTTTGTTTGTTTTCTTTTTCATGTTTTTTCCCCTTTTGGTCTGATTTTTTTTTGCACAATATTACTTATAAGAAAAAATCTTTTTTTATTAAAGCTTTTTATTTGTATAACATATGTATGTGTAGTTCCCCAGCATTGATCTTTACAAAGCTTTCCATTATAAATTTTACCCCCAGTCCCCTCCCCTCCCCTAGATGGCAGGAAGTCCACTACCTGTTAATAATGTTGAATTACTTGACAAGTTATGCAAGAAAAATCTACCTACAAGAAAATAAAGAAAATCAGAGAAAGGCAACACAATGCAAGCAAATATCAATAGAGATCATGAATATGTTATGTTGTGGTCCATATTACATATCCCTCTCTCTGGGTGTATATGGTTATCTTCAGTGAACAACTGGAACTGATTTGAGACAAGTCTTTGTTGCAGAGAGCCATGTCCATCAGAATTGATCATCATGTAATACTGTTGTTGCTGTGTATGATGATCTCCTGGTTCTGCTCGTTTCACTCAGCATCAGTTCACGCAAGTCCCTCCAGGCCTCTCTGAAATCGTCCTGTTGGTCGTTTCTTACAGAGCAATAATATTCCATAACATTCATATACCATAATTTATTCAGCCACTCTCCAATTGATGGGCATCCCTTCAGTTTTCAGTTTCTAGCCACTACAAAAAGGGCTGCCACAAACATTCTTGCACAGGTGGGTCCCTTTCCCTCCTCTAAGATCTCTTTGGGATATAGGCCCAGTAGAAACACTGCTGGGTCAAAGGGTATGCAGTTTGACAACTTTTTGAGCATAGCTCCAAATTGCTCTCCAGGATGGTTGGATCAATTCACAGTTCCACCAACAATGTATCAGTGTCCCAGTTTTCCCACATCCCCTCCAACATTCATCGTTATCTTTTCCTGTCATTTTAGCCAATCTGACAGGTGTGTAGTGGTACCTCAGAGTTGTCCTAATTTTCATTTCTCTGAACAATAGTGATTTGGAGCAACTTGTCATATGACTAGAAATGGTTTTAATTTCATCATCTGAAAATTGTCTCTTCATATCCCTTGACCACTTATCTATTGAAGAGTGGCTTGAATTCTTATATATATGAGACAATTCTCTATATATTTTAGAAATGAGGCCTTTATCAGAACCATTAAATGTAAAGATGGTTTCCCAATTTGATGCTTCCCTCCTAATCTTGTCTGCATTTGTTTTATTTGTACAGAAGCTTCTTAACTTAAGATAATCAAAATTATCCATCTGGTGTTCAATTAGGAGTTCCAGGTCTTCTTTGGACATAAATTTATTCCATCTCCACAGGTCTGAGAGATAGACTATATTACGTTCCTCTAACTTGCTTAGAAAGTCCCTCTTTATATCAATATCATGAACCCATTTAGATCTTATCTTGGTATGTGGTGTTAGGTATGGGTCAAGCCCTAATTTCTTCCACACTAGTTTCCAATTTTCCCAGCAGTTTTTGCCAAATAGAGAGTATTTATCCCAAAAGCTGGGGTCTTTGGGTTTATCGAACACTAGATTGTTAAGGTTAATGCCTAGGTTGTCCTGATAACCTATCCTGTGCCACTGATCCACTGCTCTATTTCTTATCCAGTACCAAACGGTTTTGATGACCGCTGCTTTATAATATAGTTTTAGATCTGGTACAGCAAGGCCACCTTCATCTGCATTTTTTTTCATTAATCCCCTTGAGATCCTTGACCTTTTGTTCTTCCAAATGAACTTTGCTACTATTTTTTTCTAGCTCTGTAAAATAATTTCTTGGGAGTTTGATTGGTATGGCACTAAATAAGTAGATTAGTTTGGGTA